>KE525347.1:5455863-5568577 GCA_000441895.2 Anopheles sinensis
GAGAGAGAGAGAGAGAGAGAAAGAGATGGGGTTCCGATATTCACTTTTTTAATTTTAATTTTACCATTCCAGCACTCCTCGTCTTCCTCATCGTCACCGTCGACAGTAATTATGTTCCGATGCGACTATTGCATGAAAATATTTCGCTATCTCGATGAGCTGAACGCACATATGGTACTGCACAATGGAGTTAATGGTGCAGGCGGAAACAGTGCGCTCGTGCTCGGATCTTTGGACTCCAGTGGAGCCCCCAGCGCTGTCGCCCATCTACCCTTCACGGACCAGATACGAACAAACGAGCACGACGCGTCACAACTTCAAGCGCTTATGCTGAAGCAGTTCGCAACCTCACGAAGTAGACCGATCGGTTCCGAGGAAAGTTCCTTTGCTGGCGCCATATCTCAGCAGTATTCTGCGCCGACCCAGCAGCTACAGGTCGTGTACCGTCGGGCGGTCGATGGCGATGCGTCTGCCATTACGGAGCGCCGAAGAAACGCGTTCGAACCGGACCCGGAGGAAATTGGGAACGTGCCCCCACCAGAGCATCCCTGCTCGAAGTGCTCGAAGATGTTTCGAACGGAAGAGCTGCGTCGCGTGCATGAGGCGACGCACGCGAACGACGAGCTGGTGACCAAGGTGCGCAGTTGTCGTTTCTGTAACAAGGTATTCAAATGCGAGTTGAACCTGTTGGCTCATTTGCGTAAGCACCACTCGCACCATTCGGTCCCTGGCGAGCCGGATGGTGGAACTGGTGGAGCTGATAGTTCGGGTAGTGGCAACGAAGAGTCCTGTTCATCGATTTCCAACGCCATTCAGCAGCAGCAGCAACAGCTAGACCGTTCCACCACTCACGTAGGGACTGGAGAGGAGCTTCACGGTGACGGCGGAGGAGTAATCAGCGATGGGGAGGCGGGAAGTGGGTCCACGGGGGGTAAGTCGCGTGCATCTCGCCGGTGTGAGATTTGCGCCATCAGCTTCACTGACGGGGCGCTGCTCGAGAAGCACGTGCTGAGTCATTTCGAGCGCAACGAAGCGGTCGCGTTCGTGCCATCAACCGACCGGCCTTTCAAGTGCACCGAGTGTCACAAGCGCTTCAAGAGAAAAGACTACCTGCTTATCCACATCCGGACGCACACGGGCGAGCGGCGATACAAGTGCGATCTCTGCTCGAGTGCCTTCGTGCATCCCTCGAACCTGATAACGCACCGTAAGTTGCATTCGAACGAACGTCCTCACAAGTGCAATCTGTGCAGTGCCACCTTCAAGCTGTTTGCCGGATTGAAGATCCACCGGAGGCGTTGCGAGCAAAAGCTGCCCAGACTAACCAGTGGTTCTTCGGATCAGGAAGATCATTGCTTCCGTTGGGGAAAGTAGGCTTTGAACCTGAACGTACACAGCGGTCATACACACACACACAGTCAGTGGCCATAAATAACAACGCTTTTCAAGCAGATCTAACCTCCAAGAGACGTATGTACTAGAAAACACGAAAGAATGCGCATCTACTCGCATCGCTGGTTGCTACTTTTAAAGTAACAAAATTAATGCCATCTGGCCGGAATAATTTCGTGATACAGAGCAGCACCTTTGGTTTGCCTAAAAGAAATATTGTTTAAATTTTTTAAATCTTTTTTTTTTAGAAATAGAAGATATTACATTTTTGATAGTATTTTTTCCCCTATGATGAGTTACTTAGAGTATCTTTATTTTTCAATCACTAAAAGAAACAATCGTGCCGTAGGAATAGTGTCCTCCTTTGCGCTAGTTTTCACACCATAAACGTGTGCGTATCCTATCAGGTATTAAGGTGTAGCGTATAGCGTATCTATTGTAGAAGTTTACCTATTTTAAAAAAGGAAACTATCCTAACAAGAAACTTTTTTTTACTAGTTTATAAGTCAAATAAGTAATTCTCATGTGACATTACGAACAAAAGCATTAAGAAAGTAAGGAATCTAGCCGAGATATCGATGGGAGGGAAGGTTCAGTAACGTATAGAATATGCTCAACTCTCTATCTGATTTAGGCTTCTTAACACGAAGAAGAGAAGTACACAGTGTGGGTGTTATTTTTTCTTACTGGATAAGTGAAGAGGGGTTTCCTCAGGTTATTCTTTTTTTTTTTCTTAAACACATGGAATCGTTCCTAAACCCGTTTAAATCAAAATCTACTTTTCTTTGGAATACAATATGGAAAGGAATAGAACCGGATGCATTTTCAAATGTTTGTAACTCAAACGTTTGTCCTTCACTTTTCAACTACAATGAACTTGTTGATCGATTGAAGATAGTTCCGGTTTACAATTAAGGAGAGCAGATAGGACACATGTGCAAGAACTCTTAAAGTTAATATAAGTTAGACTAAATGATTGGTGCGTCCCAGGTGGTACATCGTCACTCTTATTGTAAATTTCTTTCGTTGCTTGGAACTGTTTGGAAGTGATTTGGAGTCTAACGGTTTTAAACGAATATCATTTAGAATTAATGGTGAAAAGGCGAAACCCCAATGAGGGATATGAAAGATGAATTATGTGGTCCTTTTGTGGATATATTCCATGAATGAAACGAAATAGAGTAGCAGAGTGGTTTATAAGGAGATTTCTATCCCGGATGATAGATCGCCCAGTCTTAGATATGTATGAAGAAACAACAATCTACTTATTAAAGTTTTCAAACCATTGTGAATGAATCTAAAATCTAGGAATGCCATAGGAATGATTTTTGAGAATCGAATAAAATTAAAAATTGTAAGCATTTCACGAAGCTGTTTTTCAGAACCTTTGGATCGCCCGAAACTTATTTCCCAATAACATAATCTCAATGCTTAAACCCATGAGTTTCTTGATTTGAGAACCATTCTTCATGATTTTTTATTCAAAAAGATCACACGTGTTTTAAAACACCTTTTTCCGTTGCCTCGGTAGCGTATTTATATAAATGTCATTTTTAAAAATATTACTGGTTCACCTTAGTGTTTTATAGTAACTTTGTTCGTCTTTGTTTGTTTCGTCGCAAAAGCAAGCAATGTTTACATCTGTGCACTCTGTCCAGAATCACGGCATGTGATTCAGTGTTTGAAGCTTCCGCCTGCCCCAGCACGCAGTTTTGGGTCGGAGGATGACAAAAGCGGTGACTATTGCATCGGTCAAGCAATTGCGCAATCGCACCGAGCGCGGCATCGCCTTACGAGTTTTCTTAACCACCTCCAAACTCCAGTGTCAGTCAGGCGCTGAAGCCCTGCCGGAAACATTACAACATTCGGTGCACAAAAACCCTCGTTAAAAAAGAAAGGTTTCAGGAATCCGTGTCCGTTAGTGATGTTGTTTGAATAATTGCCGTGATTTGATGACCTTTCTACTGGCTTCTCAAATGTAACGAACGAAAAGCTATCGTGGATAAATTCCCATGTGAAATGAAGACTGTTGGCTGTTGTTACGTGTCTTCGCAAGGTCGCTGCAGGTGAACGGGTTCATACACGCCTTTGGTCCTCGGTGCAAGACGGAAACCGGGGCTCGTTGCATCGATAACTTCCATCGCATCGGCACATTCCGGTAACTGTGGACGACCAACGGCGAGCCTTCATGATGTCGGCAGGGGCGGGAGCTGGCGGTAGTCTGGGTGGCTCGGCAGCAGCTGCAATGCTGAAGTCGCCCCAGACCGCCCTCCAGCTGCTCCTGGAGGAAATCAACTTCCAGCGGACGAAAGAAATGCGTCAGCTGCTCAAAGATGGTAAGTTTCTTTTTCCCACTTCCGGAAAAGCCCGTTCATTCGTAATGATAAAACTTAGACGATGACGACGAAAAAATTCCAGTTGGGCTAGCAGGATTATCGATTTTTCCTTCTCGAATGCATTCACGGCGAATACGGTGAAAGTGAGTGTCGTTTCAATGTAGTTGTAGCAGCATTTTCCACGAGAATGACGGATTTAAAGATATGAATATGCGCATTTCTCTCCTTGTTCGTCCCAGTTGGAACTTAAATCGTCCTTTCCCGAGAGAGTTGTCCAAAATGTCAAACGCAAAATCCACAACAACGATAACCGGCACTTTAATGCACATCACACATTCTTTTGCGACGAGAAATATTTGCAAGAATGAGGGCATTCTGGCGTGTCCTTGCGATTGGATAACCAAAGAAGGTATTGATTATGGAATTCGGTTGCGGAAAAAAAACGACGGACGAATAAAGAGGATAGATGTTGTAAAATTCAATAAAGGATCCAATCGAACCCCACACGAAGGGTGCGCCGTTGAATCTCATTAGCGGAAAGCGTGAGGAGAAAACGACTACTAAGAAAATTTCATTATAGCTTTCCTCGCAAACCATTTTCCATCGCCACACAGTAGGCGGTCTAATTTCTTCCCCATACTTTTACTATAACTTATGAAACATGTCCTGACTGTTAGTTGAAAAACGGAATTAACCGCATTAATCACAAAGCAACTTACAACAGAAGATGAGATAAAACGATTCACGAATGTCATGAACATCCGTTTGTGGTAAAATATGTTTTCATCTATGCTGTTCGACAAATTGAAAGGGTGAATCACGTTCATACGGTTGAACGACGTTTGTCGAAGTAGAACGACTGGTCGCGAATATCGCCAAGCACATTCACTTTGTTTGCTACTGGAAAAGAGCGAAAAATATTGATTACATATGCTTTCTTTAAGTGAAAATTAACATACAAATTTATTCTTTGTCAGAGAATTCACACATTGCTCATGTAGGTCTGTATTTTGATAATCCATTACAAACTTTTCCTTATAACGTTTTGTACGTAAACAAGTTGTTCTTGTCTTATCTTTGGTGCACCGCCCGTCCCAGTTGAAGATTCTATAAATCATTCCATTCCGGAACGAAATCAAAAAAGAGAACCATAAGAGAGCAGGTTTATTTGCGTCGTTTTTTCCACCGCTGAGGCATAACGCACTCTTTCTATATTCTTATGAAAAACACGTTCTAATCGTGAAAAAAGTCATTTATCTGCAAGAATGGACTAAAATATGGTCACCTAGTGAGTTTGATAGCTCTACATCAACAGAAACGCGAAATAAAAGCAAAACAACCAAAATTACCAGTTCGAACCGGTAATTTGTAATTTTGCCGACGACGGTTCTGACGAAATTTTTAAACTTTTTATTTGATCCAAAAATGGTTATTTGATGTGTGCATTGTACCTCTAATTTGTTGTGCATCTTGCCTCACTTTTATTATGTATTTTTTCCTTTCGTTTTGGTGCGTATTACCCCTTTTGGAGCATTTTACCTCAAAACAGGAGCATTTTGCCCCATCCAGAAATAGTTGATCAAAAATCGCACATTTTTTAAATTGAAAAATTCATGACTTTTTTAGGAAAAAGGAAAAAACTCCTTAACAGGTTACTAGTTAGAAGCTTTATGAACCAAATGAATTGATAAAATCAACAATCCCTAGCTAAGTTAATTGAAAATTCAAGAGTTTTCCTTAAGGGGTGCGTATTACCCCGTCTACCCCTAGTTGTTTTCTGCGGAGATAGACAGATTAATTTTACAATTCGCAAGTTTTTCAAGACTATTCCACCTTTGGAACAATTATTGAGGTTGTTGTACCAAGTTAATATGGCAAAACATAATATGACAAAACATTCTTCGCTCTTTCTCCTTGCAGAGGGTGGATTTGTCGTGTTGCAGGGAACCACCTACTGGACCGACCTGTTCGTGCGCCACTTTCTGTTCCAGTCCGAACCGGAGCATAGCATCGACTGCGATGATCTGCTGTTTTTCGTGCGCAAAAAGCACATCAAAGGGTCGTCGCGGGCCATGCCTAAGTACGAGACGGAGATCGAGGTGTTCCGGAAGGACTCGCGCAAGCTGCCCATCGGCGATCCGGACGTCGACTGGGAGGAAACGGTCTACCTCAATCTGGTGATTCACCAGTTCAACTACACGCTCACGTTGGCGATCTGCACGCGCACGTCGCCGAAGGAGTTGCAGGTGCTGCGGCGCCACTCGCAGAAGGTGTACGCCTCACCGAGCCGCCGGAAGATGGATACCAAGGGCGACAGCGAGGAGATTACCTACCCGCACATCTGCTTCATGGTGGACAACTTTGACGAGGTTTTCCACGACATTCTGGTGCGCGACGGCGAGATGGTGTGCGTGGAGCTGGTGGCGACCGATCGTGACGGTAGCGTGCAGGGTGTGATCTTTCTCGGCTCGATCCGGTACGATGCACTCAAGCGAGTCTACGACGCTAGGGTAGGTATCCGATCATAGAGTATTTTTAATGTGGCGATCATTGACTTTCGCTTCGTGTCGTTCATAGCAATCCAGCCTTGGTTCGAAGGTTGCCCAAAGGATGTCGTTTGGGTTGTTCAGTTCGGGTGGTCCGCAGACTCGCTGCGAGTTTGTCCGTATGAAGGGCCCTCAGGGCAAAGGGCACGCCGAAATGGCCGTAACTAAACCGAAAGGATCCGGCGTTGAAACTCCCACCAGTGAGCCAGGGTAAGCCACTCCTCTGCTATACTACGGGCAAACGAAATTTTCAATCACGCTCTCCACAGGTTCTGCGCGACCGACATGTGGGACTCGGAATGGGAAGAGGACTGTGAGGAGTACTACAACTATCGGCACCAGCGACGACTCAGCGATCCGAGCGCCAACCTCAACAACTTCAGTCGCTACGGATGGCGCACGAAAAACGCCACCGATGGATCCTCGGGTTACGGCGGCTCCAAGGCACGGTCGGAGAACGAAGGGCTTGATTGCCTGGCGAACGAGGTGTCGGAAATCGAGGCTGGTGATTTGCGTGACGGTAAGACGGATCGGATTGGAAATCGGTCGACCGTTTCCTTTTTCTTGCTTCTTAAGTATATTTTCCGATGTTTGGATCGATGTCGCTTTTGTAGAAACGCTTCGTAGAACATGGACATCGTCCATCCATGACCATTCCTTGTAAAGCGCGTTCATCGTCTCTTTCGTGCTATCTATTCCCGGTTCCAAACTTTTCGAAGAACACAATCTGTGTATTTCCTTGTGAATGTTTAACACAACCTTTGCGTATTTAACTTCCCGAATGCGACTCACTCTCACAAACCAAAATGAACTACAAAGTTACTTTTCTTCTGGAAAATTCTACTTCCGTCCACCTTGAAAGTAGCCTCCTCTGATTCTGACCTTATTCCTCTGCATGGCATTTGTTGCTCTGTATCGCTCGCTTACTTCGATCAACTACTATATATGATTATTCTTCAACTGTTGATGTGGAAACACGCCGAGCTTTTCTGCTTTTCTATTGCGACCAAGAACAAAACCACCATCCCCCAATCCGAGAGCGTGTTTTGTGTTTGGTTTCCGTGACGCGCGAACTAATAACATCCATGGGGAAGCAGGACGATCGCTTTGACTAAAAAAAAGGCCAAGAAAGAATATTTGTTTCTACCATTTTCCTGTTTGTCTTTTTAACCCTTCATCCCCCGGTTTTTACCTAACACTCATTTTACTAAACTTGTATGGTAATAGTTTTACTTTCTGTCCTTTTAAAATCTCCCCAGTGCCTTGTCATTGTTTTTTTCATCTCCCATCCTCATCTTTCTCCATCCAGACAAGTTTTATCCCACTATCTTCAAAGTAGTGCCCGCCTGCTAGAAAATAAAACGATGTGCTGTAGTGATTTAAACCACTGAAAACCCACTTCTTATGGTCCCACTATCGAATAGAACGATTCGAGACGTGCTTTCGAGCTCGATTTTTATCCTTGTTCGTTTTTCTTATAATTTTCTCTTTTCTCTCTCTCTCTCTCTTTCTCTCTTACACAAACAAAACACCTGTACACGAAACTGTTTCCGTCTTGCCAAACATCCTACGTTTTTCCCAAATTGATCCCGTTCGGCGGTATTTGTCTGTGGAAAACATGAACACCTCACACACACACACACGCACACACGTATACGAACTACACAGATCGTCCTGCTTCCTCCTGCTTCTCGGACATCGCGAACCTACCAACGCTTCCACCAACAGTAGTCTCACAGGGAACCGAATCCATTCCAAAGCTACAACCGCATGGCGAGATTGTTGCTAGTTTATCCAAGCAGTCCAAGGGAGCGGAACTCAAGGGATCGTCGAACAAAGCGCGTCCAACGGAATCAATCGCCAGCGGCGGCGGCGGCGGCGGCAACTGTTGCAGTTGCTTTGGGACGCGCAAACGTTGGTCCGACACCGACTCCATGCAGATGTCGGAAGTTTACGAGCCCTGTCCAAAGTGCGGCAGTGAGTCGGCGGACCAAGAGGTTCGTAGGGAAGACGGAAAGCGTATGATGCCGTGCGTCAGCAGCGAAACGGAGCGAAGGCTACAATCGCTCGAGTTGCACGACTCACCAGCCTGTTTGGCCACCGTTTCGAAGGGACGCTCTCCGTTGATGAAGCACCGGAATGTTTTGATTGTGGAGAGTGAACTAGAGTTTGCCGGTGGTGCGAAGGTGCGGACATCTTCCTCCTCCGAGGCGTCTGCACCGGTTGCTGAACGGACGAAGAAAAACGTCTCGGCGCCGAATGTCGCTGGGAATGTTAAGAAGCGAGACAACAGCCAGAAGGTGGCACAAAGCCCAAAGAAGCGGCTCAGCACGCCCGTGTTCCGCTCGAAACGATTCAACGGCAATGGACTGGAGGCTGAGGCAGGCAGTGGAAAACCCGCCGGCAAGGGAAAGGTGACCTCGAGCAACAGCAATGGGATTAACAATAATAACAACGGAAGAAGAGGCCGCACAGGGGGAAGCACGTCGAGTTTAGGACCACCAGCCGGTGCCACGGAAGCTACCGAGGACGGCGAATACGAGCTGGCGGACGATGCCGTCTCACTGAACGGGGGCGGGGATCTGACGGAGGCCGGCGAGGAGGTGACTGCTAAGCCGGAAGCCGGCGGTCCGCTCGATCCGAAGCAATTGATTCGCGTCAATGGCAAGGAAGAGTTTCCTGCCGAACGCACTGGAACCAGATCGACAGCCAATGGAAGTAGCACGGATCGCTCGGGAAAGCACCCCGGACAGCCAAAGGCAATGTCCGTATCGGTTGCCAGCATTAAAGAGCATCGGGAACGTCGCACTTCAAACGGAAGGGTCGCTGCGACGGATCAGCATCGGGGAGCTACCAACAATGGCACGAGCAGTCGCTTTTCTTTGATTTACCGAAGAAGCAAGTCCTCCTCTGCGGCAACACAACAGGCTTCTGCGAAAGAGGACAAACGAAAAACGAACGGTGGCCCGAAGAAAGCCAACGATTCAGTCATAGTAACGTCCAAAGATGAAGACACCACAACATGCCTGAAAGAGGATAATAACAAGCGAGAAAACTCAACTGAACCGGAACCTCTCACCGATCCATCCACTGAAGACACAAAAGTGGAGCAAACAGGCAAGACGTCGCCTCCGGCCGTCCCACCAACTAGTGACCGTGACATCAACGGGAACCCGGACGAGACAACGACGACGACGACGACGACGGGTGAGACAAGCGAAAGTGAACTCTCGAATCGGGCCATTTGGGCGGCGCTGAAGGATTTGCGAGCGAAAAAGGAATGCTCTACGCTGCCGAAGATGAAGAAACCAACGTACAACAGTTTCTACGCACGGCCAACGATCTTAGGCGAGCGGGAAGGTGCCGACCACCGCATCGATACCATTCCGACGCGACGTACGCCCGATGGGACGAACATCTATTACCTTTGTGATTACCACCCAAAGCGGCACCATGGCGGCCACGGGGATAAAGGTTTGAACTAGCATTATGTACATTCACCATTTTTGCTTAATATTGTACGCCGATGTCCTATGTCCTGTGTGTCGCTGTTTCTATCTGTCGTGTACGCTTCATGTAGAACGTTTGCTCAAAACACCATCTCCTTTACGTCGTCTTCCTTCACTAACGACAAGGTTTTTTTTCTATTTCAGAACTGGACGATGGGGCATACAATCCGCTGTGGACAACGAAAGGCTTTACGCAAACGTTCCATTTCTGGAAGGAAAACCGTCGCCAACAGTCGACACCTCTGAATGCGTTCCTTACCTACGTTACGCTGCCGTGGTGGAGCATAGCGAAGGGTAAGACGATCTTCTCAAAGGAAGGACAAAGGGGGTATTCTAATCAGTCAAAACTAACAGCAGCTTTCCTTTCGCTACAGATCTACTGGACCACCGAGAGCAACCAATACTGACCTTCTAAATATACCCGAGCAACCGGAGCGATTGATTCCATCGATCATTCTAACCAGCGCGAAGAAAACGCGAATCGATTCCAGTCAACGCAGGGAAAAAAGCTAGTGATTTAGTTTTTTTACGGGGGGAGCAATAGGATTTGTTGCTTAAAAGTTTGACATGGAATTGCAGTTAGCAAACGTTTGGTCTGGTCTCATTCCAGCAGACAAGTTTCTAGTCAAGCAACGCGGTGGAGAGAAAAATCTATTTTAAGGTACCACAAAGGAGCCAATTTCGGGTAAATTGTAGTGATTAATATTCTTTGGTCCTTTTGATTCACCACTAAGCTTCCATCAAACGTCTCGGAAAATTGGAAGGTGTTGTTTTCCCCGGGCTAAGGAAATCTCAAAACCGAACAAACTTCTTCTAACAAGTTTCTCATTGTGTAATGGTTTAATGTGATTTTAGTTTTTCATTGTAATCTCGCCGCTGAGCATTCAGTTTCTCTACTTACTAAATCTCAACGCAAAAAGGGCGTCCCCCATTATGGATGTAGCAATAAAAGTAAGCCAACATGAAAAAAGAATAAATAAGAAAACATACATTTACACAAAAAGTAAACCTACTTGGATCCATTTGTTCTCCCAATTAATCAGTTATTGCACACTTTGTGTCCGCGGGAAGAAAAACAACACTGTCCTACAAACCACCGTCGCAGGAGGGAGGGAGTTTGAAGAATGTCGGATGCTCGTTGCGTTTTACTATCAACCTTTACGCTTCCCAATGGGGACAAATACAGACGGAATCCGCTGGGTGTCCGCTGGGGCACCAGTATACGTCATCGCCGTGCATCGGAACGAGGGAAGGAAACGATTGCGCGCGAGTCCATTGAGAGATAAAGGATCATCCTGCTTCTCCTACCTTTTCTTACCATCTCGAGGGGCGCTCGGTTTGGGATGATAACCCGCACGGACCAAACCATTTCCGTCACGATCGTTTCAGTCACTAATCAGCCGCGCTAGCAAACGGACTAGAAACGGAAAGAAAGTTCCCTTTAACGTGTGCGCTTGTCTGTAGGCGTGAGTGTGTGTGTGTGTGTTAGCCCTTTAAGCTGGTAACCTTTCAAGATTGTCGAGATAGGAGGAGGAGGAGAGTGGATCATCCCGTTGACTGAAGGACTGATAGGTGACGCATATGGAACCACCATCGAAACGACCTCGTCGATGGTCCGCCGGTGCGATCATCTTGCTGGTTGTGCTGTTCGTGGGCCTCTCGGAGGCGTGCAGTAAGGTGCCCGTGCTCGATGGTCGACCAGTAGCGACACCGAAGCAACCGGGTGACAACGGTTACCGGCTGGCAATTCGGGACGACCCGAAAGGATACGAACCGGGGAAGATCTACAACCGTAAGTCCGTTTAGAAACTACCATCCCAGCAATTGAAGCAAGAGGAGTAGTGAATTCTTCTCCCGCAAGTGCACAGCAAAGCAATGTCTAATTGCTGGATGATGAACCCGAGCACACGACGTCACCGCGGACTCCGGTGCACGAGTGTGTGAACTGGCTCATCGCTGATAATTTCCATCAGCAGCAGCAATAATAACGGTCTGTTTAGGAAGGAAGCAGACGGTGTGGTATCATCTCGGAAGGGCGAGGTGAAGCACAAACGAGCGAGAGATTATGGGACGAGGTTAAAGTTCCACGTGCTGCATCCCATAGCCTGCCTAGCATAGATGAGTTTAAACTAGCAAACTTCGAACGAAAAACAGAGCGAATAGAGGAAGCTTTTCAAATTTTTTGTAAAAAGATTTAAATTACGTAGAATTGATCATTGCTTGTATTCAAATATTCCTGGCGAAGATATTTTAAAAAATCTCAACAAACATTAATAGTGAATTTAAAAAACACCCCACTGCAAACTTACTTTTGTGACGTCGTAATTCCAGTCTATTTTGGTTAATGACCACTTCTTTCCTATAGCTGGAAAGTGGACAAAAGTACTAAAATATCGTTCCTCCAATTCCCATTCGTTGCAGTGTTCATCGTTGGTTCGCGAACGCATGCGAAACTGCAACAGTTTAGTCACTTCACGCTGGTGGCGCACGCTAAGAATGGCGCCCGATCGTTCATTGCCGGACCGAAGCGGGTCGGACGGTTTCAGCTGTTCAGCGATTCGCTCACCAAGTTCCACGACCAGTGCGTCAACACCGTCACCCAGGCGGACGATTTCCCCAAATCGGAGATCCAGGTAATGTGGGTCGCACCGGCGACCGGCTCGGGGTGTGTGGCCATATCCGCCATGGTGTTCGAGGACGAGCAGCACTGGTACGCGGACGAGGGTTCGCTGACGCGGGTCCTGTGCGAGCACAAACCGGAACCACGGATACAGAAGGGTGAATGCTGCGCCTGCGATGAGGCGAAGTATAGCGTGAGTCTTTTGGAGTTGCCACCCTCAACTTTGAAAGGGTATCTATATTCATCGATTTTTTCTCACCCATCTTTTTGTGTTAGTTCGTGTTCGAGGGCATATGGTCGAACGAGACGCACCCAAAGGACTACCCGTTCGCCGTCTGGTTGACGCACTTCTCGGACGTGATCGGAGCGTCGCACGAGACAAACTTTTCCTTCTGGGGTGAGAATCACATCGCCACCGACGGCTTCCGGATGCTGGCCGAGTGGGGCTCGGTGCGGTTGCTCGAGCAGGAGCTGCGGGCGAAGGGATCCCGCCTGCGGACACTCATCAAGGCGGCCGGGTTGTGGTATCCGCGTGTGAACGCAAATACCACGTCGAACTTCCGCGTCGATCGGAAGCATCACAAGATTTCACTCGCATCCATGTTTGGCCCGTCACCCGACTGGGTGGTCGGAGTGAGTGGGCTGGATCTGTGCCGGGGCGACTGCACCTGGACGGAGTCGCTAGATATCGATCTGTACCCGTGGGACGCTGGCACGGACAGTGGCATCAGCTACATGTCGGCGAATGCGGAAACGCAGCCACGCGAACGGATGCACCGCATCACCACGCTCTACCCGGAGGATCCGCGCGCTCCGTTCTACAACCCACGGTCGAAGGAAATGACCCCGCTGGCCCGGCTGTACATCCGCCGGGAGCGACTGGTGGCCCGGAACTGCGACGAAGAGTTCCTGCAGGCGCAGGTGCTCGAGCTGGCGGAAAACACCGAGGAGGAAACGCGCGCCGAGTGTGCGACCACGGACTACAGCGAGTGGACGCCGTGCTCGGTGACGTGCGGTAAGGGCATCCGGATGCGGACCCGGGAGTACCTGCAGCCGGAGAAGGCGGCCACGTTCCAGTGTAACCGGCAGCTGATCGCGAAGGAGATGTGTGTGGCCGACGTTCCGGAGTGTGGCACCGATGGTGGAGCCGCGGCGGCGGAAGGCGACGATGCAACGGGGGAGATGAGCTCGGAGGATGTGGGACAGTCGGTGGCGAATGTGGACGACGACGGAGAGGGCGTTGGCGTGTGCCGCACGACCAAGTGGAGCGAGTGGTCCGAGTGTTCGGTTAGCTGCGGCATCGGAGTCTCCATGCGAACGCGCACTTTCATCGAGCACATGGGACGCAAGAAGTGTCCCCACATCAGCATTGGTAAGCATTTGGGGCCACCATAACCCCCGATGTGTGGTAACATGTTCCCTTTTTCCCATCTACAGTGGAAAAGCAGAAGTGCATGCAACCGGAATGCTCCATCACGGAGATGGAAGCGCCGGATCCGCTGTGCCCGGTGACATCGTGGAGTGACTGGAGTCCTTGCAGTGCCACCTGCGGCAAGGGAGTCACGATCCGCAGCCGCCTGCTGCTATTGTCTCCGGCGGATCAGGAGTACTGCCGCAACCGGATCGAATTGAACCAGCAGCGCCCCTGCACGGACAAAGCGGACTGCCTGTACGACACCTTCACGGCGCAGGAGATTTGCTCCCAGCTTCCGGAGGCCGGTCCGTGTCGGGGTCGCTACCAACGCTATGCCTACGATGCCAACCAGGGCACTTGCGTCCCATTCTTCTACGGTGGATGCCGTGGTAACCGGAACAACTTCCTCACCGCCGACGATTGTGTGCAGACGTGCAAGGCGACTCTTTCCGCACGCCCCGAGACCCACACCACAGAAGACGAGGATGGGGAGCATCGCACAGAGGGGCCTAGAACCAACCCGTACGACACACTGCCAGTCGATTGCGTGCTCTCCGATTGGTCCGACTGGAGTCCCTGCTCGGTAACCTGCGGAACCGGGCGTTCGGAGCGCGTACGGACGATCGTCACTCAGCCACGCAACGGTGGCCAACCGTGTCCGCCACGTGTCGTAAAGCGACGAAAGTGCACTGGTCCACCCTGTGTGTAACTCTTGACCAAGGCATTTCACTAGACTAGGACCATAACTTTCGTAGCGAAATAAAGCGAAAAATCGTCCTGTTATCCCCACAATCGTTTTCCCGTTTGTTCGGAATCTCTTTCAAATCGCTGCGCGTTCGCGGTTCATCTGTTGTTATCACCGTTTTCACATCATATATTTATTTCAACCGCAATTCCACAAGAACTTGTTCCTCGTCGTCCATTTATCTATCTTAGGTTTTGTTTTCCATCGTCCTTCTCTCGCTAGCACTCTAATATAAATATATATGTATTTTTTAAACCAAGGTTCCACTCGCACGTAATTTCCGCGATCACCGGGGGGGTGTTTTGGCGCGAATCCCCAGCCAAACAAAGGCCTGTGATTCAATTGGTTACTCTACTACGGACTAAAGAACTTCTCCTCTATTGCATTGTCTTTTTTCTCCCCCATTTCCTCCCCTTTCCCGCCAATTCGTTCAAGCGATGTTTCTCGCAAAACATTTGGCATACGTCAATCCCGAATCCGTCGTTCCTACTAAATGGCCCTCTAAAGACTTTGTTGTGATGCCGCATCTCGGTCTCTGTACAGCTAAGGGCCGCGTCCTTTCGCGCATAGAAACAGGTCCTATCGGCCTGTTCGGGGGATTTAAGCAGAAAATAACGTAACCACAAACAAAACAAAAAAATCTAACTAATTCAATCTCCATCAACACGTTCGTTGAGGTGCGATAAGGTTTTCTCGGTAACGGTATAGCACAAGGGAAGTGTGTATGTGTGTCAGGAGTAGGAAAGTTGGATTGATTGATTATCCTTCCATAGTTCTAACAGTTGGTTGTTTCGACGAGTATTACAACTAATAGTCCGCATCCCGTTTTTGTCAGTGTGTGTGTGTGTGTGGCAAGCTTCGTACCATATTTCTATCCTTCAACATATATCGTTTTCGACAGAGATGGTTTGCGGCGGTTCAAACTCGGTGTGGTTTGCGGGGCGAAGACGTGGGGGTGATCTGCGGACTTGAGCTGTCCTCCGAGACCGACCGGGGACCCATGGAGGATGGTACGGTTAGGTTCCGAACCGGCGTCGTCGGATACGACCGTCGATTGTTGTTGTTCAACGTCGATTGTTGTTGCTGCTGCAGCTGATCATCCGAGTCTACCCGTGTATTTGATATCGTACCACAACGTCCGCCCAAACACGCCCACATACACACCGCACGCGTGCGAGAAAGAAAAGAGAAGAAAGAAAAAGGATAATGAAGATTATTACCGGTAAAATCAAAATTTAATGATTAATGATAGATTTTAAACTCAAACGGTTTCTAAATACGATAACGAACGAGGTTAACGAGGAGAAAACGATCGTTTTACACAACAACGACGACTGATTGAGCACGAAACTAACGGCTTTTCAAGTTGTTCCTTTTCTCCGTCGTCCTGTGCCGACACCTCGCTTGAACGACACGCAACAAACAAAACAAGGGAACACAAACATTTCACAGTAGTTCCTACATAAAGCCAGAAACAAGGAAGAAACAAAGGGATTGTATGGAAAATAGTAAGAGTTAATCAAGTTTCAGAAAACTATTAGTAAATACAGAATACAGAAGTAATTAGAGGTTAGAGCAGGGAGAAGAAAAAGAGAGAGGAGAGTTTTAAATGGCCAAAACAGGATCAAGACACACACACACACACACACATACGCACATTTCATGCTTCAACGAAACTACAACGACAGACTTTTTAAGGGCAAACCCTGATATAAAGTTGCCAAAGTTCTAAAAGAACGAGTGTGTTAAGAAAAAATCCCTAACAATGTTAAACAACAAACTATTCGCTGCCGCTAGTATCTAACCGCTAGCAGCAGCTGGAGGCAAGTTTCTTTACTAACCTTCGGCTGCATTCTGCAGCTTTGTCAAGCCGACGATACACACACACGCACACACACAGACCGTTGTTATCAACATGGACATTACTCTCGAGCGTAATGCGTTATTTACGACCAGACAAAGCTGTTGCAGCTTTTGAGAGACATTGAGCATGTTTTCTGAAACTTTGGGTTCCTTCTTAGAATGCTACAAAAAAAAGGTTTGATAAGCTTCGATACTTTTATCGCTGATCTGTCCTCTCTCATTCCTTCCGGGTGTTTGTAACTTCTTTAATCGACACACCGGCTAAACGCAAAATAAACGCCTTTTAAAACTAACTGAAATAATTGAACCTGAAACTAAGCATCTAGAACCGTAAGCACAAGAGACACATAGGCTTCATAGTGTTACTTAAACGAGTTTTAGCTTGTTATAATTGGCTGCATTTTGCTCCTTCAGCCATCTTCCGGTTCGCGGGTCCACCTCTTTTTAATCTCCCGGTTCCCCTTGTATACTCCATCCAACAATCTTAGGTATATTTTACATTCTGCCACTACCATACATACAGATATACAGGTATTATCATATATACTTGTTGATTTCAGTTCGAGCACAACCATTTACCAAACGTATGCGTTTGCTACAGCACAACCTTCTCCCTCCAATTCGTGATGCAGCGCTTTCCGAAGACAAGCCGAGCTACAACTCTTACACTGTACGATTTTCCGCATCCTCAAAAATCCTTCTTCCACTGTGTCCGTTAAAAAGTGTATTCTACAAAAATAGTATTCGCCTTGGCCTTAAGTTGCCCTTTTCCGCAACTTAGCTTCCGTAATGTGCCATTTTACACATATAACTTCAAATACACGTAATTACATACATACTCGACATATCTCGCCTCACATCATGCTTACCGGAACCATCCACCAGGCATTTTGCACGGCTCGTCTTAGTACTACTAACTGTCAATCGATCAGAGTACATTTATACTGCTGCTACTAGCCGACGACAGGTTGTATTAGAAATTCTCACACGAAAGACTTGCCATTACGAACAAATTTGCGGTCACAGGAAGGGGAAGGGAGAAGAATCAGCACCAACGAGACAAAAAAGGAACACACGTTGGATGGGTGGGGGGAGTAGTGGTGAGGGTGATGGATTTATACGATAAATGACACACAAATTAACAACACGTCAGGTGAGCCTCTCTTTAGTTCCGCCAGCCATCCACGTTTTGGATGATTGCGTGAAGCAGATATTGTTTGACGCACCATTCTTTTCCCAACGCACACTTCGTTTAAATTCTATCAAGTTACAGATGTAATTCATGTTTCAAGTAGTCCCGCAGTTAATACTAAAATGTCTAAACGAAGAAATTTCGAAAAAAAGCAAGAGCTAAGCATAACGTAAGTTTGGTAACAAAAGCAACATATTGGATGCTTCCCAACACCAGCTAATAGTAAACGTGGATTAAAATAGTAAGGACCACGAAGGATTCCTACACGATTGCAAATCGCTCACGGCCTCCTTTGATTTGAAAGGAACGAAAAAATGAATCATGTTCCCTGTAAAGCTCGAATCTTCTACCAAGCCCTAGCCAATAGCGCACCTTTGTTGCTTCAAATGCTACGTTAGTTGGTGTTTTATGTAGATACTTCCACAAATTGCCCTCTCCCTCCCTTTTTTAAGTTCTCATCCTCTACTGTCTACTGATGGGAACCGCCGTGCTTTTTACTGCCAGCGCGGGTTTGCTTTTTGTTGATCGACTGTTGCTGCTGTTGCTGCTGAGGGCCCGAGGATGGCTGCTGATGCTGCTGTTGTTGTTGTTGTTGTAGCACAGTTGTTGGTTTGGTGTTAAAGGTTAGCATACAATGCGTACCGTTTTTGGTTTCATTAATGCGAGGATGAAGCTGTGCAGGGTTCGTACCTTGTGATGTCATAACAGGCTTCGGTGGGAAGGGAATGCGGAAGAGTTCAATCTTAAGGTAATCACAAATCTCCAGACACACCTACAAAAAAGAAGAAAGAAATGGATTAGAGAAATAGAAGCCGAAAAAGAGAGTCAGTCCTTACCTGACCGCAGTATCGTATCAGGTCGATGGTGCACCAGAGCAAGCAGAACCATAGCACGTAGTACTCTGGCAGGAAGCAGTTGAAGTACTGGTTCAGGAACAGACACAGAGGTCCAATCAGTCCCCAGTCAAGGTACTCCATTTCGCTTTTGGTCATGTGGGCGACCTAATCGATCGAAATGAAATCGAAACGTAACGACACCGTATACACCAGGCCGATTGAGTAAAATCCGATGAAAACGTCCTCGATTGCTCATCATACTTCTTACTTACCACGAGTCTGTTGGTCACCTTGGCCGTGATCATACCGAACGCCATGATGTAGAGCGCCGGATGGTTCTCGTAGATGTGATCGGTCGACTTTTGTGAGATGACGTACGCAGGGACGACCACAAACAGGAACGGGATGATCGGTGACAGGACGCTGGTGCCCTGAGATTTGCGTGCGTTTGGTAGTGTACGAGGAAGTGTGCGTATTTGGTTTTCCGGTATGATTAGCGGAGAGAAAAAAATACTTTTATTAGTCGAAGACAAGGTTTCCAGACGAACGCCGGATCAGAGGAAGAAGGAGGATACGAGAGAGGGACGGCACACAACAAAACGCTCGTGATGGTGTGCAGCTGGATTAGAAGGGTTTTTGAGAAATGAAAAGGAGGAAAGAACTGAAGATGTTACTTTTTGTACAATAATGATTATTGTAGAAAAGGTTGCGGTTGCGGTGAGGGAAGAGATAGGCAATGGTTGGTTGTTCTAGCAAAAAAACAAACAAAACAAAACAAATATGTCAGGGAAACTTAAAACGTTTAACTCAGATGAAAAAATGGTAAACTTAATTGAGGTCAACTGAATGAGAAACAAAACATAGCAAAGTGATATTTACAGACTTAGCTTACACAATCTGATGCTGATGTTTTTCATTAAATTAGCACAATAAATAAAACAATAACAATCTATTATCGAAAATATTGAACACTAAGTAAGAGAGTTCGTAAAAAATATCGATGAGCTTAAATGTGATCGAGATATTCGATTGTTTCTTCCATTTTCCCTTGTGTTTCCTTTTTTGTATTTTTTTGCTAAAACAACCCCACAGGTTGTATTAGAATGTTTGGACTAATTGCGCCGATTGCCAGTTTAAATCTTTTTATCGAAACGTTAGATTGGGTTTGTTTGCGTATAGTTAAATTTGATGGATAAAAATGAAATGATCGTAATGTTTTGTATAAAAAAAATGGTTAATTTCAAAGAAATTTAAATTATTGCCAATTCCAGATACCATTTACCAACGTGGTATCAATCGCCATCACTCCTTGTTGTAAAGCTTGTGTATAGTATTGTCACATCTTCGTCTTTCCTTAACATTATTATCACCAGTCATTTGAGAAGCTGTCGTCAAATGTTTGCCAATCAAATAAAACTACGTTTCCCATAAACCATTATTACAAACGAAAGCAAAAACGCGGTAGAATGTAAGAAAAACCTTTTCAATTTACCAGTTAAATTTATCACGCAATAAACTATTACTAAAGGAGTTACTTTTGGGTTTAGAATGGTATCATTTAAGCGTCTTCAGGCCAGCGGTCTTTGCAATAAGTTTTCTCATGCTAATGCTGTAAGTTTAAATTAGATCATGACAAGGCTGCGAGGGGTCAAGGAAGATAAGATGCTCCACTTCATAGTATCGGTTCCAGGGATGAGTTGATAATTGAATTACTTTACGCGAATTGAATAAATATCAATCAACCTCCCGCTTCCGACGCGAGAGGCGCTACTTCTCGCTAGCACGGTTCATTTAATGGAAAGAGCATACATTTTGAAAAAGGGACTTGTAGCTTTCAGTAAAAAGGAAGAGGGACAAGACAATTAGGCAGAGATATCTAAACTTTTTAGCATTCAGATAGAGATTAACGCATAACACGGACAAATCCTGCTACCATAGCATGTCTACCATAATAAAAATAAAACTCTCGCACGCACAGGACACACCATGTGGCAAGCAATCACACACTAAACACAAACAAACACACACAAACACATATATATTAGTGGCCTTACAGCAACAGTTGATCCATTCTTGCCTACGCCACCGGTAAAGATAACGGCCGAGTTCTGATAGGCCATCAAGCCGAACACAAACACGGCAAAGTATAGTGGAACCGTCTTTATGTCGATTCCACCCATCAACGGAAGCTGCGTCGATTGCGTAGTAGAAGTATTTGTTGTTGTTGTTGTTGTTGTTGCAGTAGGTGGGTAGGTGGTGGGTGGTTAGGTTAGTTGTTTATAATTTTTGTTTGTTATTGCAAGTAATTTTGGATATATGTTAGTCGTATCCGATTTCCATTTCGTTACAACAAGCCAAACATAAAGATCCGAAGAAGATTTGTGAAAAAGATAGAGAGAGGAGAGATAGACGACGAACGTTCCGCGGAAGAGGGATTACGAAGAAAAGAATAAAAAAACAACGATAGAGAAATGAGATAAAAAGAAAGGAAGAAGAAAAAAATACCAACTCGGTCAGTACACATCATGGCACATAAGAAGTAATCATATTCCCTAAAAAGGTTAATAAAAAAAATGCATATAATGTAAAATTGGACGGCAAAACGCGCGAAAGGACCCTTGCTCTTCGTAATGTCTTAATCCCCAAGTGAAGTTCATAGGAACGAGCGACGGAAAATAAAACAAATAAATAAGAAACCTACCACACACTTAAGGCAGTATTGTAATAATCGGTTTTGTTGACGCTGCAATTGAAACACACCCCCAACACAGATTTGTTAGCTCTAGAGTTTGAGTTGCACGGCGGTTAGTAAAATGTAATTTAAACTGAAGAGAGGAGAGGCATGGATTAACTAACAACAATGAACGTGATGGGAGAAAAAAACACCTTGCTAGTAGAAACACCAGACCAAAAGAACTAGAGCTAAGGAGGAACGGGGTAAGTGGTAACAACGAGGAGAACGTGTGTATTAAAGCTTACAGCAACGGTTGAACCATTTTTGCCGACCCCGCCGGCCCGGAACGTTTGGCAGAATGTGACGAACATTTGCACGAAGCCAAACGTAAAGACGGCACAGACGGCATAGTTCCAGGTGCCACCGGCCAGCGGTATCTGGTGGTGATGGGCGACGGAGAAGAGATGGTGCGTGGAACATGACGGAGAGATGAGATCGAAGGTGGGTTGGTGCAGAGGGCCGGTTAGAGACGCGCGAGGCCATCCGGGTTGACAAAATACGTCGGTTCCAATCGATAAAATAGGTTAAGTACACACAGACACGTAACGGGATAAGAAGTATGAAAATGCAGAAAAGGGACATCAGTGAGTTTGACAGAGAAATGGAAAGAAAGATAAAAAAGGGATACGATCAATGTTACATTTTACAATCAAAATACGAAAAAAGTAATCACAGCAGCGACAAAAACAAGCGAACACATTTTTGTTAGCATGTTCCAATATTAATTTTGCAAGACGAAAACTTCCACAGTATCCCCCCCCCCGCCCGGACTATTTTGCAGTGAAAATGTCCACTTTCAGGAAGGTCCACCAGCGGATGGGCAGCATTCCAGGCACACGCACACACACGCAGCTTCCTATGCATGCAAGGACATCAACAGGGACCTTTCACGTTGCACCCACTGGGAGTAGCATATAACAACATACATTTCATTGGTAGACATCCAATTCTCTTTCCAACATATACACACACTCAACAACATACCGACAGAAGGTTCATGCAAATGTGGCTTCAGTTCATGCGCGACTTAACGAAGACAAAGTTTTGGAAAACACATGGCGTGAAAAGGGACGCTTAATTTGTATCGTTTGTATAAAGAACATCTTAAAGTCTTGTGGTCGTCGAGAGATTCAATTTTTTTTAGGCGTATTTGTCCATAGTCTGCTTTTAGATTCAGTTCGATACAACACTTCTAGAGTGGATTTACAAACAGTAAAGGTCGGTAGAAAATCTAACAAGACCGAAACTATGTCCTGTTAAGGTTATAAAGGATTTTTTACATCTTTGATGATCACTCATGCTAAAACAAAGAAGAATTGCAATTTTGGCAGCAAAAAGATGGCACAACACAATCGTTAGGAAAATCGAGGGAGTGTTTAGGGAAATTGAAATGAACGGAATAATGGATGTCGGTAAGAGAGATTGGGTGGACTGGGGGACAATGGTGAATGCTCCAGTGGAGGGAGGAGGAAAGGCGACACTTACGGCGACCGTGGATCCGTTTTTACCAACGCCGCCCGCACGGATCACTGCACAAAATTGCATCAGCGACCAGCCACCGCACAGGATGGTCATAACGGCCATCGAGCTCCACAGCTCGAGCTGTCCGAAGATCTGCACAAACACGGCACAGCGAGGAAGAGGTTCGTGACGGAAAAGAAATTATTTTCAAACGTAAGGAAACGTGGTCATTATTACAAGAACAGGAAAAACGGACAAATGAAAAGGGAGATAGAAAAAACTACGATTTCATGACCGTATGATAACATACAAGTAACACATGGTTTGCATTTCCGTAGGGCATGAACTAATTTGGGTATCGAACAGTATCGATGATTTGAAATGGCATTAAAAAATGATTTAGCAAGGGCTTCGTTTAGGAGGAAAGTGGAAGGGTTCTAAAAAAAAGTGTGGTATTAATTCTATCGTCATATGGAAGGTCAATTAGACGTGGAACCATACGATAAGTCAGCTATACTTTTCGTTCAGAGCAACAGAATTAGGTGTAACATCGTAACTTTGAATCGTATGTTGATAAGAAATCAACAATCTACAACCCTTTCTAGACAACGACAATCGGACGATTCGAAATGGTGTGTATCAAACAGCTTTTTTCCCTTCCTCCTGTAGCTCAAACCCCATCGCTCTTATCATATCGAACAGCGCCACAACGCGTGTTTATGTATGGACATTATTGATAAGAACCGGTCAAAAAATTTGACTCAACAAACTGGTACACCGTGGTGAAGGAATGGCGAAGAAATCCGTCCCGCCCCTTGCACACCTTATAATCTTTGTACGAGTTTGTGTAAATCCACGTTCAACGTCTTCCACGCGTATGTTGTGATACGGGATTTCTTGCGCTCAGCAGCTTTGCACTTTGGAACCATGGCACGTTGTTCTGCAGTCGTCTTTTTCGGTATTAGTAACAACAGGAAGCCCATCAACATCACACCATGTGCTCGCGCGGAGTTTCTTCAAAAACCAGCCAACATACAGTTCAATGCGTACAGATGAGCCGAAGTGCAATTCATTTTTTGTTGATTCAGTGTACGAAACACGTGTCCGGTCCCTTAGAACTGGGTGAACAAAAGAAAAACAAAAAATGCACCATGACTACGATGCACTCGAGCTGTCGTAATTCTGGATTTCCACTTGAAGCGATCTAACTCGATGTACTTGATTGCCTAAAAGAAAAAAAAACAAGAAGCAATTTGCGTTCCGCTCTGTGTCCCATTCCGGGCAACATATCATAGTGGCCTAGACCGTGGGCTAACCATTCCAAGGCAAAAAAAAATTGTCCGGTGGCAATTGTTACTAATAAATTGCACGTACGATTTATCATGCCATGCCATCAGTACAATACGAGTACAGAAAAATATGTTCTGGCCTACAATCTATCTCGTAGATACGGTTTGTGGCCAGTGAATAGTATATTCAAAGCTTTACTAATCATATTACAAGCCGTCAACATCTACAAAAAGAGATCTTTTGGCACACTTTCTTCAAACAATATCACTTTTAGCTTCATGAAAGTCATCTGGGTTCTTATCGTGCGTATCGAATTTTGATTTTGATGCTAGCAGAAGGTTTATTCTAGTGCCAAGACACTTCTAGTGGCTCGGTTCAGGCTGAAAAGAAAGAAAAATCACCAACGGCACCGAACCGCATGCCCCGCGGAGAGGAACTTACTTTCGTCATCCAGATCTTTGGACCGAAAACGGCCGATATCATGTGGATACCGATGATCGTGCACTGCGCCTCGGTGACGTCGATACGGCCGAAGCGTAGCGTGCCGGACACGTACGTCTGCCAGTGGGCACAGTAGAAGAGCGTCATGGCGCAGAAACACTGGAAGAACATCCAGCGCGGATAGAAGCCCAGCTGGACGGAGATGCACGCCGACAGGGCTACGAAGACCGTCGAGATCGAGTCGCAGCCATGATCGAACAGTTCGCCGAGCGGAGAAGAAGAGTTAGTTCGACGTGCCTGCTTGCCGTCGATCGCATCCAGGCTCTGGTAGATGAAGAGACCGGCGGCGCATAGGGCAGAAGCCCACCTTGGTGGTTCCTCGCGTCCATTGGGACTGTAGCTGTGGGCGGAATAGGGAACATAGGGAATGGAGCAAGTTAAAAAGATAATAATTGAAAATACAGTGACAAACTTGGACAACATTCTGCAACACAAAATGTTTTGTAAAATAATCTAATTCAAATGCTTATGTGTGACTAGCTTAATGCTAGTCGTATGGCGCTTCTATATGCTTCATTGAAACAAAATACAAAAAAAACATAATGAAACATGGAAATGCTAACCGACCGATGCGTTCGCTTATACCATAGCCAAAAACCAATGCGTTTCCATGACGACGAATTTGCTGGTTCGTTTCGCAAAGCACGTTGTGAGAATGTGCGTGGAATCTTTATTCGCACCACCCCAACCCAATGTCAAAGTCGGCCAAATGCCGGCAGATGTGAACACGAATGCCAAACATGCCGACACGCACCGTTTTCCCGTTCCACCCAAAAGGTCACAGAATGTTCAGCACCTGAACCCTTCGACATGTGCGTCTATAGAAAACAAAATACACGCAATGAAGTACATCTTAGGTTGGTTCCGGGAAAGCAATGATGTGAAGTTTGTCGTTGAAGCATCTCGCACGTTCAACAATGACGGTGCTAAAAATGTTTTCTCCCTGCAAAGTGTGGCTGCCACAATTGTTGGGGTGATCGAAGTGGTTCGCTACGTTTACTTTGCTGTTGCGCATCCAACGTATCAGTTGCTATCTTTCTTTTTCTACATTCGAACCTTTGCTATCTGAAAATTCCCTATCCTACTCTTCCCAGCAGGAGATGAACACTAGAAGACGGAGTATATCGCGAAATTACATAATTGCCCCCTTCTACACCACTTGTGCGAGAAAGCGGTTCCGAGTTGATACGATGTGAAGGTATCGTATGCATGCTTCACACCCCCTAGATAGTCAAATATTGTGCTGGAATAGAGGATAAAACTTGTACTTGTAGCATTAGACGGAATCTTACTAGATCAGAATCAGTGTGGTGATGATGTTGATGACCAGCCCGACAATTGTGACGAGGTTTGGTGCCAACCACATCGGTACTTTCGCTACGAGCCAGCACCACCATGGCTGCAGGAATGGATCCATCAGGCTGACATTCGAGCACGAATACTTGTGGTCACCCAGCTTTTTCAGCTGCACCGGGTGCAGAAGTTTTTGCTTGTAGAAATACATTGTTGTGACTTATTTTTGCTTCTCTAGATTGGCGTAATAGATTTGCACTACCGACGAATTCCTTACGCTGGGTTTTCTTAAATTTAACCAAGCTTTCACGGCCTCTTCATCACTTCCGTATCGCACTCGCCGCCCGGGTTGGCCAACTTAACAATTTGTAGATTCACTTTTCCGGAAACAAGCCAATTCGCATGCTAATTCGAAGATGGCAACGTGTCGAATGGTCACAAAAAGCCTACGGAAACCTTCGCAAGCAGTACACACTTTTCACTGTTTCCCGTACTGCGAAACAATTGCTCGCAGCGTCGCCGAACGGAGCGAAGTTTCTCCGTCGTCGTGATTCATCCGGGTTCGTGGAAAAGCGCTATTTCCTACACTCCTTCCCCACTTCACCCGCTCGGAATCACTTGTATAAAACAGCTTAAAACTGGTAATTGTTGATGCACTACACAGTGAATAACGTATGACCAGTTTTACGCACTAGTTGGAGGCCAAGCACCAACAAAAACTTTACCGCCAGCGAAATCGAACTCGGTATTAATCGCGCAAATCACAAGCAAGACCTCCGCTTGTTGGAACTGCTATTTGACGTGTGAGCTACAAATCGTATGATCCCAGTGACATGAACCCTTGTTGGCTCGCTTTAACAGGCATCATTGCTGGTACTTTCTCTCTCATTCTCTCAAACGAATGTATTTATGCGCTGAACTCGAATTGACATTATTCCGCTGACAAAGTGGCTGACTTGAACCAAGGTGATTTCAATTGTTTACTTTTATTTTACATAATTATTTCAAATATCAGTAGAAGCTTAGTTGTAAATATTTTAGCTTTAATATTTTTGATTTTATTTTAAATTTATACATTAAGGTACGACCCTTTAATTCCATCGGAAGCAACTCAGTTCACAATCCATCTAACAACCTTGTGCGTTAATTTCTGTCAGTTCGCATCCAATATTTGGTTAGAATTATCTGCCCCGTCTGGTCCTTGCGACCAGTTTCTGCATAAATAGCTCTCTGCTGGCCAAAATCTATCACAGTTTCTAGCTCAAACGTCCCCAGTAGATAAAGAGCATAGTTATGGCCGACGGTAACAGCTCGGATGAAGATTTTTCCGACGATTGGGTGCTGTACTCGCAACGTCCCGAATGGTCCGACATCGAACCACTGCCGCAGGATGATGGAGAAAATCCGGTCGTGATGATTCAATACAGCGAAAGATGTAAGTGCATAAATTAATGGATGACAGTACGACACTCGAGGCAAACTAATCGATTGATTTCTTCGTTCGATCTTCCAGTCAGAGACGTTTATGGTTACCTGCGGACGATCATGTCGCGCCAGGAAAAATCGGAACGTGCATTGGAGCTAACGAAAGATGCAGCTAAACTTAATGCCGCAAACTACACCGTCTGGCAGTACCGGCGTGACATACTGAAGGCATTGAATTCAGATCTGTACGAAGAATTATCATACATTGGGAGCGTGATAGCTGAAAATCCGAAAAACTATCAAGTTTGGCACCATAGGCGCGTCATCGTCGAGTGGCTGGATGACCCCTCAAGCGAGCTGGCCCTGACCGAGAGCATACTGGATATGGATGCGAAGAACTACCACGCCTGGCAACATCGGCAGTGGGTTATAAAAAATTACAAGTACGTCGACCGCGCTGGTTGTAATTATGTTTACCTTTCTCGCGCTATTCAGAGTGTAGCTACGTGACACAATTCATGTAGTGATAAGCATACACGCTGCTTACCTTTTGAGTAATCTCCTATGTCTTAACTTTGCTTCCAGTCTCTTCGATAATGAGCTTTTCTATGTCGACCGGCTAATTTCTGAGGACATGCGCAACAATTCCGCCTGGAACGAGCGGTTTTTCGTGCTCAAACACGGTGGCTTTACGCCCGAGGTTCTCGAGCGTGAAGTGAACTACGTCATGACCAGGGTGGGTTTAATTAAAAACAACGAGAGCCCTTGGAACTTCCTGCGAGGGCTCTTGCAGCAAGGCACCGGTAAGCTGGGCCAATTTCCGACGGTGGTAGACTTCTGTGAGGATCTCTACAACGATGGCATTCGTTCGCCGTACTTGCTGGCTTTTCTGGTCGATCTGTACGAGGAAAAGTACTTCGATATCGTTGCCGCCGGTGGTAATCCAGCCGAGGCCGAAGAGTATCACGTGAAGGTACAGGACCTGTGCGAATCGATGGCCAACCAGCACGACAAGATTCGCAGTAAATATTGGCGGTACATCGCGGAAAATTTCCGAAGGAAAGCTTCAGAACGTGCCACGACCGGAAGCGGACGAAATGGCGTTTAAGAACGGGCAAATGTTGTCAACTTATTGGAATCAGGATATTGCATCTTATCACACTACCAACATTTTGTTAGATTTTCATTGCTGTAATAAAGTTGAAGCAAGAAACGTGTCGCTTACTTACCTGCGTGTATTCATTTCGGTATTTTCATTACGATTCGCATCGTTTAATTTTTTAATATCTGGTGTTATTATTAGTTTGTTTCTTGTTCGCCCCGAAACGGTTCATGTTTACTACTATCCACTATCTCTCCCCCTCTTAAACTCTTCCAAGCGTTTGTTGTTTGTGTTGTGGCCGCGCTAGTTAGATATAACCCTCTATTAACCCTCTCTGCTGCTTTCAATATGATGGTTCACTCGCTTTAATGTGTTTTTTCGTATTTATCTTTCATGTTTGCCTTGTTTATATTTTTCTTTCTTCGAACTTTATTATTATGTCACTTACTTGAAGAAATGCTGCTTTTTTACTTATCTTTATACAAATGGTTTCACTTGAGGATTCTTCTTCCGCCGTCTTCCAATAATACCCTCCCACTTTTCTCTCGCACCACCACTTCCTAGTAGGTTTCTTCGCTCCTTTGCTATTGCTGTCTGTCAACGGATATCGATTTCATGAACAATTTAAATGACTTCTTCCATTAAACTTCTACCATTTTTGATACTGTCCACTGATCATCCTGTTGTCCTGTGGGTGCCTGAATTCATCATCCATATAAGAGAATCGTGTTTCTCTACTTCCCTCAAACCTAACAAACCTTTATGGCTTCGTACCGTACCGTGTCGGTGGCAAACGAAGTGATTTAGTTAAACATTCACGTATAAAAACCCAATCCAACCGTAAAACACATCATCACACACACGCACAATAATGCTATCTTCTTCTTGCCGTTTGCGGAAAAATCGTACCATATCAAAATATTGTGTATATTGTGGAAGGAACGGGGATTTGCAAAATTTGTTACAGTGTTTTGAAGTAGGAATTGTTTGTTGAGGGCACATGATTGACACACCAATAAGGGATAAGAAAATTCTGGTGACTACCCAAACAACGACGCCGCCTCCATTGAGGACTACATTTTGCAAAGTCAAAACATCGTTAGGGGAATGAAGATGGTATAAAATGGTCACTAAAACGATTCATCTATTGCTACATAATGCAGCGAGCTCCAAACATACAAAGTATGTAAATGGATGAGAGACGCATGATAACAAGAAAATGCAAAATTTTTACCGAGAAAAATATTACCGAAACGAATATACAACAAATACGGATGTACAAATAACAAACAAAAAATACCTCTTCCATTCGATACGTTTTTGAGAAAGTTTTAAGACAACGAAAGATCACTTCCGTGGAGATTGCTGTTGATCTTGTTTTGATTTGTTAATTTTAACCACTCGTCAGTGTGGGAACTTCAGGTTTTAATCTGCTGGTGCCTATACACAATGAATATATGATGAAAATGTGCTGGATATTATTTCTATTCACGGTACATGGGTCGCTATAACACTCGCATTTCCCTAAACATTGAGAAATACCGATTATTTGAAGACTTTTGATTTCGTTCGATAGTCCCAACGTTTTTATCGAGCAATCAATCACCTCAACTTCAATTTGCCCCTAGACTTTTGCTTTATCAATCAACCCAATCGAATCTTTTGCCAAGCAGTTGGCACGATTTTTGTGACTTTTTGCATGGTCAGCAGTTTATCCGACTACACTGCAGCTTAATTTAGGATGTTATGTTTTCCCCTTTATTTTAACTCATTCGACATTCGTGAACTGCTTCTTTACACATTTAAAAAATATATAATATTTATAATTTTTCTCCGCACGACACATTCCTCTCATTTTTGCGATATCGGGAGGCTGCTTTCGCCTCCTGTATAACATTATTTCTGCTGTGGATTCTTGACGCTCGAGTCTAGGAGAGGCCACGCATGCCAAACAGTGTGTGGTTTATTGATTGTAGATGTTCATTTTCGTCTCATGGTAATTTGATGTTTTCGTGTGTGCTTTTCTTTGTGAATGTTTTTCTTCCTGAATTCTTGAATCTGTCTAGTGGTATCTTGTTCAACGGTGAGTGCGTAGAGTCAGGTTCTAGATACCTGCTTTGCTTCAAATATACTCTACATGTATAATGCATTTTGGGACATTTCTGCTCTGCAAAGGTGGTGAGGGTGGTGGTGGTGATGGGCGAGGGTGGTGTTTACGGAAGTCACGGCTCTACACGGCTCTACTCCTCCTTCCATCGCTTTTGCTTCCGTTTTAGTAATCTGGCTTTGCTGTTTGTTTCCGGGATTCGCTCCGGCTTTCGCCTTTTGCGTCACTAATGTTGCTGCTGTGAGGTGTGTGTTTGTGTTGCTGTGTGTTTTCCGTTTTTGTTTTCTACGCATGTACGGGTGTAGGCGAGTAAAATACTTATGTTTTATGAATGGTACGGTGCTACGTATATTGCTGGAAACAGTCCTTTTCGGTTGCCGATCTCGCCGTTCCACCAGTGTTCGTCGGAACGGTCCGTCACCGTGATGACGTCCCCTCGTCGGAAGTCCAGCTCGCCTGATTCTTGCGCTACGAAGTCGTACAGAGCCTGCACCAACATCTGTAAGAAGGAACAACGAATGGTTGAGTTTCACTCTGCTAGCATTGTACAGGAAAAAAAGGAAAGTTTCCCCCCAAAGCTAGAAATGGATTTATGGCCCGTACTCGATCGAGATTGGTTTACAAAAAGTCCATCTACACTTTCTATATTGCTTCCGCTTTGCCCATCGATTTGCCATCAAGCAGAACGCGCCCGGAAAGTGTCACTGGACGGTACACGATGCATGGGGCACGGGGTTGTAATTCAATCGAAAGGACTTCAGAGAGCAGAACATTTTTATGGCCATCGAGAGAGCCGCACTTGCCGTGTTCTACTTTTAGTGATAGCGGAAATTGGTGCACTAACGCCTTTTCGTTTGACGAGCAGGCAAGACAAAACTATACCACGATAAAGAAATAGTAGACGGACATTCAATAAAAGGCGCGCATGATTGGCCAGGGAGAGTGACGATAAAATTAAATTTACGCCATTACCATTCTACCATCAGTAAACCGCCGAGGGCACAACCTTGATGTAGTGTGTGGTGAGGAAAGAAGCAAAGGATAGACGACCGATCCAACCGGTGATGATAATGTCGATTTTTCCGGCAAATTGTGCCACACAAACCACAGATTAAAGTGAGGAAAAAGGAAATGTTTGTAATGGACAAAGTCGTTAAAGATATAGGCGACGATAGTAGGATGGAAATATTATGCGTTCCATTGGTTCCACTTCCCTGCGGACTCGAATGTTCTCGATGGTTGGTACATTTTTACAGAACTAGTGAGAAGCTTTTAATCGAGCGACATCAAACGTACCTCTTCTGGCACCATATCGCGCAGTTTAACGTCCTGCGACCGAGACACACTAGCGGTACGGTGGTAGTCGACCAGTTCGTTCAGCGAGTTGAACTTTACCACCCAGAGGAAGAACTTGCCCTGTGCATCGCGCAGCACCTTGAAGTGCTGCACGCCGTCCGAGCACTTGACCGACAGGCTGAAGTCGCCGGGACTGGACTCGCTGATCCGTATCAGAAATGCGCCCTCGTGTTTGTTCGACAGCAGCTTCTCGGCGTCCGCTCGTGTGATGCGCCCATAGTACCAGCTGAAGGGAAGGAAGTACAATAAATAAATGTACAATTTGAGCATATTGTGTGTTTACTACTACATTACTTACTCGTGATTTTTCATTTCTATGTAATTGCTAGGTATCAGTCCTTCCTTGCCGTCCAACTCCGCTCGGTACCAGTTCATATCGTCTTCCATATTTAAAATCTGTTTCAGCCAGCCAATTCACGACGACGACGATGATCCGGACATTATAAAAGGAAAAAGAAAAATTGAGCAAATAACGGATGTTAGTTAACATAGCGAGAGTGTTGATAATACGAAAATAAAAACAGATAACAGCGGTGTGAATCTGCTGCCATATCTCGTGAGTGTAAAATTATCATTAACGCACCGGGCGTACAATTGCAATAATATATCACCATAAAGTACAACGTAACCTGCAGCGGGGGAAGGTTAATTAAAACTAGTGACATATGTGGCGCTTACCCGCATTTCACAGTTCGCGGAAAGCGGTCGTAGCTGATATCAATCGCACCTCCTTCTTCATTATCGACTCGATAAAGTTACACAAACACCATCGGGTTCAATCATAAATTACCCATTTCCCAGAGGAAAAATGATGGGCCTGTGCTATGGCACCGTTCGACCATCGCGCAATCAAAAACATGGAGTGTGCATATAATTTTCCCTTGGTTTTTTGACACCAAAGCACAACCGAAAAACCAGCAGCCCTCATTGCAGACACCGTAAAGTAATGTTTCAGCGGACACATAGTGGCACATGGACAGAAATCCAATCAAACCCGCACGTAGAGAGAAAGGAATGGATTATTTTTGATGCGAGATGGGAAATTTCTCTCGTTCAGGTTACTATTATGCTAATTACACATGTATGTTATGCACTTCATCATCACAAGCCCTCGAAAACGGTTGGCCCTTGGGGTGGATGCAGTTCAACCGAAACGAATCAAATATAAATGGACCAAGTAGGGTGGGTGATGGCTGCTGAGGGTTATGAGCTCATAAAGCAAATATATATAAGGTGATATCCAGGTGTCAATTTGATAAGCAGTGGTGGAGCGAAACCAGCCAAAAAGATACAATCTTTTGTCGTATAATAAGGGAGCATAAAAAGGTATTGCATATGATAAGCGATTAAACATTGACCCAATTAATTTGAATGCAAGGCATTAACATTCGAATGTAATTTAGATTTTAGCTGTGTTTGAAAAATGTGAACTGTAAACATAGCAAAGGGGAACAAAAAGAAAAACGAAATGAGTCGAAACTAACGTTAAAAGAACGATGATATAACATGAAGAACGAAAATAAACGTCAACAGCGCAAATCAAATGTCATCAAAAATGTGCACCACCGGAAGCGAACGAAACGGATAAGTTCTCCTCAACTGAAGCCCGCGAGGGGTCATTTTTCCATCCGTGTCTTCCGACACAACTCGAAATAAATCAAAAATCATCAGGAACGTGCCTCAGAGTCGAGCAAAAATAACCACATTCAACCCTCTTCCGCGAAGCGTTTCTTGCTTTTTCCTGTTCCGAGAATGAGTTCGTCTACACACCCGAGAGTAATAGAATGTTGGTTTTTCCGGCTTCAACTTGAGAGTACTCGGCATCGGAACTGCAACATCAGCCACCCTCTGGAAGAAGAAACCCAGAACCGAATGAAACACACATATTTTCCACTTCGTAAGCAACACACATGTGGAGAAAAAGAGTTTTATACGTAAGAATATATAAACTGTGTTTGTAGTGTGGTCATCCTACGGGTTGAGAAACACTGGACAAGACCGCTTTCATGTCCAACTGGTAAGAATGTGCGGCCTTAAATGTGTGTTAGCGATTGCATATCAATATGTATGTTCAACATGGCATAAGACTGTTGCGTATTAGCGTGTGATTAACCTCCAGCACAAGAGCAACGTTCAATCGGCTGTAAAATGGGAACCTAAGCGAATATGGAAAGACCTATAGACATCGTAGGTGTATTGATTTTATTAACTAATGCAACACATCAAATCGATCGATCAATGCAAGTGCATGTCGATGCAACAAGCTTTTCAGCGCATAACTGTATATGAGTTGCATGAAGCAATGGAAAACCATCACTAAGCGTAAACATAAAATAACACGATGGAAATAGAACAATATTTTAAAATGATTGACGATGCTAGTTTTATTATGCGCTTTTAAATGGAGTTAAAAAATTGAAATACAAAAAAAAGGAATTTTGGGAAGAATTCTCTTACCACTTATGTTACAGAATTCCCTTCTCTTCCACTTTTGTGATTACTTTTCCAAACTGCAATAAGGAAGCAAGCAGCCGCATAAAGACTTTGAGCGTACCAGGATAGCAATTTGATAAGTAATTAAGGCATTTTTGTTCCTTCCCTCGTCACTTCTTCGTCGGCTTCGATAGCAGACGGGGGTCCCGCGGATTTTCCAGTAAATTATATAAATTATGACATCATTTTAATCACTCGCGCGTGTGGTTGGATGCGAAGGGGTCCAAGCATAGGTGTGGAAGAATGTTGAAAGTCGCTCATTTAGCCACGACGAGTCAAGGGAGGCAACGGTCGTTTGGCGTAATTTTATTATTATCAATTTTCCTCTGCGCAAGTCAAGCGAGGAGTCAAGTGCGAAGCAAATGACTTGCCGGAAGGCATAGGTTGGTTTTTGCTGCTTTTCCTTGGGATCGGGATGGGGATGACGTAAAAAGTTTTACGACTTTCCACAAGTACCTTTTCCCGACGAATCCGTCAGAGTTCGAATGGTTTTGGTTTGGTTCTTTACGTGGGTTTGCGCTGGGGTTGAAGAAGATTCTTTCTAACTGTTTGCGACCTTTAGTTGTGAGAACTTGATGGTGTAAAGCTCTGCTTTCGACACACAATTAGAGGTTCTATTTGTTTTCTTAAAGTTTCCCCATTAAAATGTGCCTAACTGGAAAAGCAACCATCCAACAAATAACGGTTTCAATCAATAGAAAAAGCAACAGTAGCCCACGAGGGAGACACTATTTAAACAGTGCATCCCTCAAATACTTTCGCTGGTTTCCATCTTCTGGTAATGAAAGGACATAACATTTTCATTGTGAAATATTCAACATATCCGCGGCGAAGAGCAACAAAAAACCGAACCACGACAAATGAGTGAGGTGTTCTTCCAAATGGAAAGGCAAACCTTTTTTCCCCCAAACAGACAGAATCTTTCAACATAGACGGATTGTTTTTTGCACAAAATAGAAACAGCTGGGCTAGACTTTGATGAGCAAAAAAGTCGGAGATTACAAATGTTACGTTTTGAGCAAATTTTTTTTCGCCATAAAATCACGACCAAGTGAAAAATCATTACTTTTCCATGAACTCTACGAAGAAAAACAATCCAAAAGTTGCAAAATACGTAAAAGAAAACAAAAAGTGCTGAAAAATACTAAACAAAAGCCAAGGCTTCACTTTTTCCACAGGGGGAAAACGATATGAAAAGGGTACGGATGAAAATTGCGAAAAAGACTACCTTATTTAACAGTGTTTCAATGTGAAGTTACTGAAATCTGGGGAAAAGTGGATTGTGTTAGCTTTCTGCAAGCATAAAAGTTGTGTTTTTCCAACCTTCGGTCGAATCTAACCGAAAAGAAGGCCACATCCTAACTCCCACACGATGTTTCCTTTCAAAGAAAATTGCAACAAGAAAAGCCCTCCGACACCGCGAGAGGTAATACATGTGGAGATTCGGTTTGTTCTCGCTCGCTTTTCCCGTTTTTCCATGTGAAACAGCATAACCGCGTGGTTTGTTCCCGTGTACTGATTCTGCCTTTGCCATTCGAATGTTTCTCTTTCCGAACCCGGAAAGCAATAGACTATTCTCTCGCATGCGGGGACGACCCTTAGTGAAATGTGGCAAATTGTACTTTCCCGTCCGTTGTTGAAGGTCACATTCGATGCCCTTTTGCGGAGGACATCGACCTGGGGCCGTTCGACTTCGATTGAAGAGAAATTGAATTAAGCCTTAACAGTTTCAAAGCACAATGGAAGTAAGTGGCATGGAGGAGGGAGCTATGGGAAATGGTGTTGTACTTTAGCCAAAAATAGAAGAAGCCAAGTTTTGCAACTTAAAACAATAAAGAAGAAATCGTTTACAGTTAAGATTGTAAATAAACAATTTCAAGATTGAAGCAAGATTCCTTCCAACGGTCAAAAGCCTTGTTTGTGTTTTGGGTCCCAGGACAAAAGCTAGTAAGCATTTTCCATCAACTTGAGTGGCAAGGACTTTCCGTTCACCGAAACTACAGCACTTCAGTCTGGGAAGGGAGGATTGAAAATTGTAAAAACAAAAGACGCACCCAAGTGAAGCGAGCCAGACACGGTGCATAAAGAACACTATTAATAATTTGCCTATCCGTAAAGTGAGGCATAACCAACGACGAGGACGACGATGATGATGATGCAGTAGCAAACGCCAACCGGACATAATCTACACGGACTTTGGCTACCATAAACTACTTCAACTTCCTTGTCCGACGACTCCGATCGGTGGGACTTTATGCTAATAAACTCTCTGCCTCTCTCCCTGTCCCCTCGGAAATAGAATCTAAGGCCAGAACAAGGGACGGAGGACGAAGAGCATCAGGATCGTGGTGGAATGGGTCGGCGTCGTCGTTGGCGGAAGTCTAATAATAGAGTGTACGAAGGAGCGTTTGGTTGGACCTGGGCGTAATGATGCACAGGTAGTAAAAGCTACGGCCATCGAAGCATTCAGGTCCTTTCGGGGGAGAAATGAAAGAAGAGGGAAATATGTTTACTTGGGGGGGTCACACTAAGAAGCCCCAAGAATGGACCTCACCCTGATGAACCCTTCATCAATTTATAAACTTTGCGTCACCCAATTGTTGTACAGAGAGAAAAGTTTCTTAATGAACTTGCTACTAGCAGTTGCACATAATGGCGTATTTTGGGCAAAATGCGAAAACCCAATCAAACTAAGAAAAAAAGTTGACACCAACGCATTTTCCATCTGGTCAACAAGAAACGTAAAAGGTGACTTGTTTTTCATACATTTTCCATTAATCGTTTAACCGGCGTTTTCCGATGTTTAAATCATTTCCTTTCATCTTGGGGCTACATGTGTGCACGTGAAAATGATTCGATGGGAAACCGTTTGCTGCTCGGCCAGCGCCAGAGCCATCGACCTCTCAACCGGGAAAGCGTAACAGCGAGGAGCTCGTTTGTTCGGAAAAGTTGTTTGCCAATTCAAAATACAAAGTGAAAAAAAAATGATTCAAACAACCGCGCGCGCTCGCGTTTTTCTCACCTTTTTGTGGCACAAAAAAAACAACAACGATAAAGTACTCCGACGATCAACGCCCTCCGAGGAGCAACAGCAAATCGAAACGACTGCAAAAGAGATATTTTAGGGCGAAGGGAAACCAAATACAAATCCACCCAAAACCAAATCATCCTCCATCAAACTCCATATTCCCCTCCACCCTCCCATTGAGAAAAACTCAATCAAGAGAAGGGCAAACAATTTGCCACCGAATGGGGACGATTTTGTGAGGGTGTGTGTGTGTGTGTGTTTTTGATGCCTCTATACTATATTCCGGGAATTTCGGATCGATCGCCCGGCGAGAGGACGAAGGATGTTACCGTTGGTTCATCGAAAGGGAGCCAGCATCGGCTTTCGCCGGCATTTCGAAACGAGGAACTAGAAGGATTTGTTTGATCTAACCATGGGGAACCAGGGGGAGGATGGTGGATGTGCATCTTTGAGGAGCATCATCCCAAAAAGGCTATAAAGGCACAACCGATACCGATGGAGAGCGACGACTCGAGCATTGTTAGGCCGTTTGCCCAAAATTGCCAGAATCCGGCGACCGCCAGAAACCGTTGTTGTCACCGTCGTGTATCCTTTTCGGGTCGAAACGATCCCTTTTCGCACGATTCGCGCAATAAGCGAATGATGGAAGGCCGCCCTGAGAGTTTGGACAGCAATTTCGGGTGAATTTGAATTTCTATTCAATATGCGCGAACATTTGCCGCCCTTCCCACTTCCGGTCGCGACCGGGTGAAGCGTGACTAATTGGCACAAATACACAAGGGACGCGCGAGTGCGCACACACATACTACGCATACAAACAGGCCAACAAGATATGACATATTTGCCTTTTGTGGCCAACCACGGAATATTCCTTTCCCAGGAAAGGGCTTGACACATTTGGCATCGGATTAGCGTTGAGAAATGGGGACCGGATCGGGTTCAGCGATTGAGTCCCTAGTCTCAAATTTGGGATCACCAGGAATCGGGTCATGGATTGGAATCCAGATTCAGTTATCAAATTCGGGGGATCCTGATCTTGATCAATCGTAATTCTAATCCGAGTTGGGGATCTCAATTCAGAATATGCACAGATTTATACCTCTTGGGTTCACATGAATAAATCGAAGTCGGTTCTCATGGGATCCAGATGCATAAGGACGTTGAATTATCTAGATTCCAGGATAGTGTTATCATTTGCCAAACCAGATGTAGGTGAAAATTTACAAAAAAAGGATTCGAATCGGATTCGTAGGATCGTGCCACAGCTAGGATCGGATTTACACATCACCACATTGGACCTTGAACGCGAATGTATGTTTTCAGCAGTGTTGATACCACATAACACAAGTTTTAACATACATAACACTAACACAGCCCATGTTAGGAAACGAAATTCGCTACCCCTTCTACCCACTTCCACTTGAAATCGAAATAGGAAAACTTCCTTCTCAAGCAATTCATTTACACCCTTTCAAAACCATACGAATTAGACCAGCAACCTCCCAATCAACAGTACTTTCATTGTTGAAATAGCTCTCAAACATAGTTGTTTTAAAGAACTATTGTTCATGAAACAAAACCTAAAGCGTGTGGTTGGGTTGTTTTCATACAAACCAGAAATGCTGTTTCAAAGGGTGTGCAAAAGAATAGGGCTTCCTTCACTTAGGTTCCCTCCCTTCTGCGCCCCCTTTTCCACCCGACCGGAAGTGGTGTACGACATCGGTGACATCGATTCATTTTAAGTTACAACAGAGCGATTACCTTACGATGGGCACATGGATTCATTGTTACCATCCCACTCTTCTTCATCGAACCCAGCTGCCGCTGGATCGGAATTTTCGCATCTCGATGCCGATATTTGGAGGGTAGGGAGCAACCAGCCCTCCAGGAATCCGAGTTTCCACGAACGTTTCCCACCACCCACCTGCAGTTTACCCGCACTGCAATGTTGTCAACGTTGTGGGGAGCGATCGAATGGCTTTATCGGACCGAATGACCGTTTATACGTTTTGTTCCCCGCGTGGTGTGGGGAAACATACCATACACGAACAAACGATGTCCGTTTGGTGGCATCTTCCCGAAGCGATCCTTGTTCAGCCTCACAGCAAATGTTCGCATGTACTACTCGCCGTTTGTGAAGCGGCTATGAATCATAAGCTGACCCACTGATCGAATCACTGAATAAATCATCCAGCATACATCAGATTTCGCGTCAAAGAGGGAGTTATTCACGCGGTTCGCTGGTGTGGGGATTTAGTACAATTGTTCAATAGATGAGTGTCGCTTTGAAATGATTCACATTGTTTTTCTTCTGGGTTTTTTTATGAATGCGATAATATAACGTTTGTACGTTTGAATACGGGTTTATAAATTTATTAAATTTTTATCGATTGAATACTGAATGACTTTACGTGAATATAAATGTATAATAATTGAATATAGTTCAATCAGGGAAAAATGTATTTTAGTTCCACCCGGGAAAACGAAAAATAAGTGAAAAATTGGAAGCAAAATGTCGGTGCATATTACCAGGATAATTGGATTCCCTCTTATAGCTATCACATTACGCTATCACTTAAAGCAATGTTTGTTGGCAATTAAAGCAACTTTAATTTGATTTCCACTTCTGCGGACCGCCAGAGGAAAGGGGTCAAATTACCGACTGCACGCCCAATGGCAATTGTGACTTATTGTTTCTTGCCCTCCGGTCGTCGCTGGATTTCCGTATGAATAAGCACACCTCACACTTACACACACAAGCACACACTCATCAATTGCAACCCATCCGCTGTACGATTTGTGAGAGAGCGTGAGGATCCTCGGGGAAGTGCGGAAGCTATGTTGTTGAGTCTATTAATTAAACGTTTCAAGCGGGGAAACGGTGTATCGAACTGGGAAACGTATTCGACGGCGACCGAGAAGACGAGCGGGTATGAATCACTTAGCGATGATGGACGCTCGCTTTCGTGGAGGCCATCTTGGCTTGGACCATCAAAAGAACGATCTATTTGATAGAAACGATCCGGTGCGACGATGGTACAACATTTGTCCATCGTGTGTATTTGATGCAATGATAAGAAGTTCTTGAATGGATTAGCATAACGAAGATAAATTGCTTCACTACAGGGACACAAAACAGTGGATTAACCCGAAGCTAAATTAATTAACATCGCCATTAAAACTATGGATTCTGCATTCTGCAGCTGATTGGTTTCACATTTTTGAAATTTAATTATTTCCGTAACGGGGGAGATACGATGCCAGAAAAATGTAAATCTTATTAAAAATTCATTAATCTTCCTGTTTCCAAGTACTGCTATTTTATCGACGGGACTAAAATTATATTAAGGAATTAAATTTCCCTGAACACCATGGACCGCTTCGACGAGAGTAAACCATGCGTCTCCATTTCCCGGGCTTCCACATACAACCGACATTCTCCGTCCGATAACTTCATTAGCGCTCCGCCATTAGGCAGAGTTTCCTCGAATCACTTACGGTAAGATGTTCCCAGGAACGATTTGAGCGTGGCAGAATGCGTGCCATAATCATTTAGAGAAGCCTCGCCGCAAATGTTTGATGTTGAAGGACTTTCGTCGATTTTTTAAAGGTAAACCAAAGAAAAAAAAAGCTATTTAACTTGTACAACCATACAATTCGTCCAATTGGAACATACAACTAAATGCCACTCTTATTTCCGATCGTCAATTATTTCGTGTCACTTTTCCTTTTCGTAGAGGATTACATTGAACTTCGCAATCGCTTTTCAATAGATATGCTCAACACGCCTTCCGCCCGAGGGCGTCTTTTCAGCTGCTAGAGGCTTCAAAAGTTCTTGAATAGGAAATGTAAGCTGTGCAAATCGTGGAAAACGTTTCCACGTGTGCAAATGTGTGGAAATGGTGTTAATAAAAACCGAAAGGAAATGGAAAGACGCACGTACGTGCGAAAGCTATAAGATAGGCAGTCACGCTGGGAACTGGTTTGCCGTTGAGTTGTACGTGCCCCGTGGCCTAGATCAAATAAAAGCTGTGACTCTTTAAACCTCCTTTTGCACGCGCAAACGAGGAAATGGTCGGATTGATGCCTAGAATAAATTTTTATTTCAAAGAGCTGAAGCTTTCACACTGTTCGTGTAAAATTCTAAAAAAATCATATTTTACGTAACCTCTACTTCTGTTCTAACCTTTTTAAATGTTTTCAAATCTCTTTTTAAAAGTATTTGTCAGGCAAATATGTTCTTCGGTAAAATTTAACTAACGATAATTTTTAACGATAATATTTAAAGAACCCAATTATTTTGAAATAACATATAATGTATATTGATTTGAAAACGGTCCTTCCACATGAAGCTTCCGATGCGAAAAACCTGGTTGTTAGATCTGGAGAAGCTCGAAAAAGGATAACTTTTTCCATTTCACGCTTCGTCGGGGAATCACTAATGGGGCAGAACTTGCCACCGTTTCCCAAGCAACCGTTGCCAGCCTGTCATCAAGCTGTAGTTCACAAGTTAGGTCGACAAATTTCAGGTGATATACACCGTGTATTACACTATCATGGGTGTGTTTACTTTAAGTAATTACAAGGGGAGCAAATTTCACTTCCCGACGAAACTAGAAGGCTAATTTCCTCACAAGATAGGACCAAAGCTAGTGAAAAGTTCAGAGTGGAACACATATCTCTAATAGATGAAATTCAACTTGAAGCAGATACTTCTCAAGGGAGAGAATTTATTCCAAAGCTTTAAACCTATAGGAAATCTTAAGGTATCTAATGCTTCGATAGCAATTTAAAGGGGTTTCCTTCTTTGAGCTGAAACACTCCAGAACATAAAGTTCGATTGAAAATATCCATCTTGTGCATGACACTAAGGATCGGAAGATATCCAGGATTTCATTTTTCTGGACCAGTGAGTGATCTAAGCTGCATCTGGCAGACATAGGAACAGTGATTCGGTCCCAAGTGTAATCAATCAAAATCACTGGCCATCCACCGGCATGGACGACATCACATCATTTGTCGTCATCGTCAACGTCGTCGCCTTTCTCCGGCATTGTTGAGAAGGTGCCTGACAAAAGTTTTTACAGTCCAGTTCTTGATGAAGGACTCATGGGGCCTGTTGCATGATACTACCACCCGAAAAGCGATTATTCAGGTGCAAAATCTCAGCTGGAATCATCTCTTTTATGATATGTGACAAACGATTCTAAATTATAGCTTTAAACTTTTCCTCAATGTCAAAATAATGCCCAATTAACTACCAAAAGTCCCGTTTTAGTTTAAAAAAGTGCATGTTTTTCTTAAAAAAAAGGTAAAATGATTAATAACTGCAATAATGTTGATGTTGTAGAACCCGACTTTGCTAGCAACTCTGGGCTTACGAAGCTAAATAATAACAATAATTCTCAAATTGGGAGTCAACAATGGGCCGACGATATTTTGCAAATCTATATGAGTCAGTTCATTTCTGGGACATTTTTAACAACCGCGTTGTAGACGAAAACCAACGATTAACATTGTTCCGTGCAATTTCAACAACGATTAATCATCCTTGAATACCGACAAACTTTTGCTGCCCCGCCGCGTTGATAAGAACTTTTCCAAACAACACGTAAAAGATCTTTAATACTGGGTTCCCGAAGTGGAGTTCTTTCTCATCTTCAGTCATTTTACTGATAATGTAAAGTTGTTCAAAGTTATATATCTGAAAGCCACTTGCTTATGCTAAGTGTGGTTGTTTATAACGTGTTCGTTAATGCTTTACATTGTGTAAGTTTCTACAAGTTCTTAGCTGTTTTAGAAACTCAAAACCGAAGGAAATCCAGGATGGCTTCCTTGAAACTGAAGTTCATACCGGAAACTATTGCTCCAAAGCATTCTATAGCTTGTTGCTTTATAGCGTTCCTTGGCACGGTAGCGACTCAGAACCTCTTTATTATGAGTCATCATCCAACAAACTACATATGCAAAGAAAACTGCAAAGTGAAGAGTCCATCGCACGATGATACGCTGGTTGAAGGGACGTTCTCTTTATCTTTCGTTAGTTTTGTACATTACAGAGTGGCACTTCGAAGAGAATTTCGCCAGAAGCCCCTAGAATGCAAAGGTATAGAAGGAGATGTATGTAAATGAAAAGCAAACTTTAAATTTAATTTAACAACCAACGTGCGTGAAGACTCCAATAAACTACCTTCCACGAGATACACAATTACTTCATTTAGTTTTATAGATGCAAGATAATTAATAATTGTACTTTTTTTTTAAAGAAAACAACTATCAAAATACCAAACATTGTGGTCGTTTATAACTACAGTTTATGGAACAACTTCCGACTACTTTCACTGATGAAACCAAAAGAGAAATCAAACGAATGTTGTACTCTTTAGGACCTGTAAATTTAGGAGTTTAATGGTGAACGACAAGACAAGTTGGGAGCTTCAAAATCATTGAAAATGGCAAAAGTAACCATCATCGGCATTTTATTGGCATTAATTTCCGCATGGTGTCGCCCTCGTAAACGTTTATTAACGTCCAATAAACCCACTCCATTCCGCGCATTCTCCCTTTTGGCGATGTCGCGCGAGGCATCTGTGTTTCTTTTTCCCCGATGCTACGACACACAATCACCATTAGGGGATTCGATGTCAAATTTTATTGCAAGCAAACAGCAACAACACATGCTGTTTTACCCGAACCGGCGAGTTGCTGCTCTGATTTCTGTGCACCGCCGTTTTTCCTTTGCATGGTCTATTAACCTTGACCTTCGTTCTGTCTACTTGTGCTCCACGCTGGAATTCCATTCGAGAGCTTCATTCGCCGAAGAAACCACGGATTGGATCACGCACAGCTCTGCGACTGGCGAAGAATGGCGTGTTCCAATTGCAGGTTGCAAATTAACACATCCACACATTCCATTTTTCCCGTCTTTGTAGTGTTTGTGCCTTGGCCATCCGAATACTGCACGACGTAAACATTATGCAACGGCGGATTCGCGCAGCAGGCGAACTCTATTTTTGCGTTCCGCGAAATGCATTCCGTTACCATAAATGTCACCAACTGCGGTATATGGTTGTGGTGGGTTTATGCAGCATACCACCATATGTGATTTTCCATATGCACAATAACTTCATGCTTCGTTCATATGAATTTCCATTCTCATACAGAAGGCTAGCATAGAATTAAAGGAAGGGGTGAACGGAGGTAAACAGAGGGCTTTAGTTTGTTAGTAGATTGGAAATTCATAGCAACAGACATTGCAGTTGTGGAATCTGGTAAACATGTTTTCTGTGGCCTAAATGTAATTGCGAAATTTGAACATAGGTAAACATAGGTATGAAGGCAGTGTCCACTTTGCATTTGATTGCTTTTAGATGATACATTCCACTGAAGCCAGCTTGGAAAACTGCAACGTAAAACAGAAAAATTATGTGCTACATATACTGCAAACGTATTGGTTTACATGGGATCCTCTCTTTTCCTCTACTCAACGAAAAAATACTTTTCGTTGTGCTTTTACAAGTCTCGCCCCGCGTAACAATGTGGTTAACGAATTGGCCAACAACACAATTGGAGGGGACCTCCATCGTTACGTTACCCCGCCCCGCTGCACACATCTACTCTCGTCTTCCACCTCCCCTCTGCCATAGATGTGCTCTGAAGCACTACGAATTCGCGGCAGCAGCAGCCCCCAATAACCGGAAAGGCATTACCAAGTGATGATTCATGCGGGAGACCGGTTTCACTGGACGGGGACGGGGACAGAACCAAAGACGGTGTTGTGGTTGTGCCTTTGCCCGACCATACATATCTCGTCCTCGTATGGGGTTGATCGTGTTGTGGCCAAACCCAAAGCAAACAGGAAAGATGGATAAGGAACAAACAAAAAAAAATCATGGTATCGATTACAAAACGCAAGGGCGTGTGTTAGACATTCAAATTTTAACGTTGCGAACTTTGACTACCGAATCGGACACGAGACACGAGGAGCGTGTGTTCGGGATTCCTTGCAATAAGGAAGTTAACTGGCTCCCATTCACCTGCAAAACAAAACAACATTTTCATAAACACCCCACAAATGGCTCACCTTTAAAACTTGGCTTTTCCTAAAGCTCAGCTCATCATCCGCTGTGGCGTTAAAGTCGTGCTTTGCGACGGCTTCCATTTTGTGGCTGTTTGCCTTCCGCTTCTCGCCGTCGTCGTCCTGATGCTGGTAAGGATAATGCTTTCCCCCTTCTTGCCGCTTCTTCTGCTAAATAGCAGCTTCCTTGCTTTTGTTTTGATCGGGATGTTTTGAACCACCTTCTTCAAGAACTCAACGATTTGCCGGATCTGAGCGTGGCCTCATGTAAGAATCCTTTTCCAGGATGCCAAAAAAATCCTGTGTGTGCTCACTTATTCCCACCCACAAAAACACAGACACATATAAATACGCACTAACATAAATACACACACGCTGCCCTTTAGCGACAGACAAAACTTCTTTTCACTTGCACTTTCTTCCCCAATGAAAACGGTGGCTTCTTTTAAATAACTTATTTTCTACATAACATTTGCACACTCATAAACACTAGGACACACACACACACACACACGAACAAGTCCTTGGATAGAACTTTCTTCTTTCGGGCCTATTTAGGTAAGGAAATAAAAATATGGCATGAAACCAAATGAATAACTGAAGGAAAAGAATTGTACCACTAAGAGAAGACAAGATGTCTCGCAAAACATTCTCGTGCTCTCGTGGTTGGTTAAGTAAACAATCGAAAATATCCCCACGATTAACGCAAACACAGGCACAGCTAATGACGTCATTTGGACCGTTTTTCCAAACGCGTCCTTAGAACGAAACCAAGGAAAAATCCAGACATGTTGACATGGGATCCGAAGTGTTATGAAAGGGCGGAAGAATGGAAGTGTTGCTAAATGGAGTCAATCTTACGGTCACCGTCACACACGGGGACACGTGGTTTAATTTAATTCCAGATCCAACCCTTCACGGACCGGAAAAAGAAAAATGTAGACACATTCACACCATCGTCAGACTTAAATACACAAAAGGCGCACAAAACACACATCGTAACGAGAGACGTGATTAATGCACCTCGCGCGAACGAAGAACTCCGTATGACGTCACTACTCACTTTCGCCGTGAGGTGTTCGTAAGGGGTGTTTTATACCCCGAAGTGGAGTCGGTTCCACCCGCTGCTGCCGATGAACGTGCTTTTCCGTCCAAAGAGTACGCCCCACTGTCGTTCTGTGTGTTTGCCATCCGGTTCAAGCAGAATCCGGCTGTTTTCTAAAACTGCGATGAGATAGAAGAAACTCGCGAGTCACGGACGCGAATAACGCCGGAACGCTCTCCCGGTTGAAAGTGAGATAAATCTCGACGAAAGCGAGAAATATCGCAGAATTTTTCACACAATAAAACCTACACGATTTCGCACATGGTTATCCGTTTTTTACATCTGCTTTAAATCCACTGCTGTTCGATCTCACTTTTCGAATGATAACAAACACTTCGCAGACACTTTCCCGTAACACCGGTTTTTCCCGCCTGGAGGGTGTTGCCCCCAAGGAATCTTTTTGCTTTACCACTTTTCTCACTTCTCCAGCTCACCGCAGCATCTCTTCTCACCAACAACAGCCAACATTTTTCCACCGGCATGACCAACATGGAATCGTTTCCCTATTCGTTTCCACATCTCACGACGCACGAGGCGTAGGAAGAAGATATTGCTTGGTAACAGCGGTTTCAAATCGATTGGAACTCCTGCAAGAATTTTTACTCCCTCGCCACAAATACACACACCCCCAGAGAAAACGTGTTCTAAATGAAGATGGTTTCTCTTTGGGTGGAATTCCTTTTTCATTTAATCCGTCCACATTCAAATCTTTGTGCTTTAGTTTTTCATGGGTTTCCTGGATCTTTGAATGTTAACGTTAAACCTAACGACATCTTGACTTGAAGACCGTCAAGGCCGTGATTCTTGGCAAATTTGACCCAAAGGCAAACCCGACTGGAAAAGTATGTTCTCGATGGAGGAGTAATATGGCAACTTAGTTTCAGTTATGTTTGGTTTATACCACTTTACATTCAATTGGTTTCTATGGCTCGGTTCTTCCATGTCTAGTTCAATATAGTTTCATCTAGTAACATGGCAACGGATGGCTCTTGCTATGCACCCATGATCGGCGTTTTAATACACATAACAATCGAATGGATGAGCTATATTTAGCTAGCACACACCGATTAGTGACCGCGCGAAAACCTGATGAGTGGCAGTGAAAAAATGCATGAAAAATGGAGTGAAAATTGCAAATGAAATACATTGTTTATTCAATTTTCTGCCAAAAGAACGAAAAAATGGTCAAAATCGCGAACGAGGTTGTTTTTCCCTGCCACACCACCTCCGCACCTTAAGAAACGCCTCTACTGACCTCCAATATGTATTTCCTTAATTTAACCTAGAACATTGTTAAGCTTTAGGAAAATAACCATTTGAAACAGCAAGAGAAAAATTTGTCCTCGTTAAAATGCACACCACCGTAAAGGTTACTCCTAGTTTGTGTTCGTTCCGGAAAGTTTTCTTTGGAAATTTTCTTCCCATTTCGTCGGTGTTGGGAAGATGATATCATCGACGGTAAATGCTACGGGGGATGTTATTCCCGTTGTTGCAAGTAGAAAATTTGAAAATTTTGAGGAAAACTTCGAGCCCAGCGTGTGTGTGGTAGGTGAAAATGGCACAGAACGAACGGTGGGTATAACGTTCGAGGCGCATCCGAGTTCCACTCGAGTAAGTTTTTCGCATTTTCCTGTGCACTCCGAGGGGCCGAACCACGAACTGTGGGAGGAGAGCACAGAATCTAATCAGATTTTAAAAATAACCACCGAGCGAGAGACGCATACACCAACCGCCGGGAGTTTTCTTCGTATACACCAATCGCAAGAATAGCAACCAAAACCCTCACCCCGCGCGTTCGACCAGGACGTCATCCTCACACAGCCCCCATACTGACCTCAAAAAACGCACAAATACTCGAGGAAAGTATGATTTTCTATTAAGGCTAGAGATGAGGAAATTTAAAGACGTTTGGTAGGGTTGTTGGCTTAACGCGAAGGAGAAGGAAAAGGCAGGCGGGCGACCGAAAGTTTGCCTCGACTCGACTCATTCCGTTCAACAAAAAAATAATAATAGATATCGGGAAACTTGTACCTTTACTGTACGCGCCCGGCGAGGGTGTGAATAATTGCCGAGAAAAGCTCGAACTCTGCGACACAAGCTGTTCAATGAAACATAATTTTTTTTGTCAAAGTTACAACCAATCCCTCCCGCATCTTGCTCTAGGACGGGGAATGATCACGTGTTTCGCCACAACTTCGTTCATTAATTTTGCATCAAAAAGTGTTAATAGCCGTTACTGCAGAGCGCTGTATTTCTCATGTTCGGGAGGGCCGTCTGACTTGTGGAATGCAAATTGATCGTTCACCAGACCACGTGGCAGAGCGTAGGGAGAGCTCGCGTACCTATGCCGGTTCTATGTATGTTGATTCACAGAAACCGTTCAACGTGAAAATGTCCGTCTGGTTGCAGCGATTAGATCGTTTTGACATTACGAAGCTGGAGTATCTGTCTGAGGCGCCATCGGCAACTCTAACCTGCTCCTCCGGTGACATAAGCTGCAATGATTAGCTTTGGAAGCATGGGGAGATTTATTACCAATACGGTGATGCAAGCGATCTTTGACTCTGACCTGGCGCTAGCAACTACGACTCACCACTTAGCTTAGTATTGTCCATTCTTATCAACCGATTCCGCTATGATTTATTTATACGCGCGCTCAAGTACTTTACCATGTTACTAAATGTTTCTAACGTCTATCTCTTGGCGAGTGACATTTAACCTGCCTGTGTTTACCACCTTCACGTACGCTTCAACCCGTGAAACCAGATCTGATTCGGACGTCGAAAAAGCACGTGTAAACATATGCTTTTTTATAACAAAATGTAAAAAAATACCAACTTTTCATTGTACAAGAGGAAGTCAGTTTATCCTACGAGGTGCATTTTATGTACGAGCCCCAAACTTCAGACAAATTTTTAATCTTGCCAAGTTCCCTCTCAAGGCACATGGCAAACATTGTACATCGGGAGCTGCCGTTTGAGCTTGTTGAAATAAAATGATGCACAAACAAACATTTCAGCTTCAGATTTCCAGACACAGTTTAGAGAACAGACAGCATTGCGTCATAGCTAAAAAGGTCGATAAATATCTTCACTGATGGCTATAAATAAAACAACTTGGCACGTAATTGACGGCATATTAATTAATATGATCGTCAGGTTTTGTGTTCGTATCGAAAATGCCAATGCATTTTAAAATACAAAGATTCTTATGAACATTACTCAATAACTGGTACAACCGTAGGGCAAAGGAACGTAAACAAACCAGAATGGAATGCTCTTGGGCTCATAAAACCGAAAACCGAGCGATAAAACAGAAAACAAAGTAGGTTGCCAAGAAGAATAAATAAACCAGATGGGATGATGCAGCAAAGGGAAGCAACGTAACAACTCTTAAAGGGCTCACGTGGCCAAGGGCGGGAAGGGAAAAGACGCACTCCCCTCTTCTTGTGGTGGAGGAAAACGCATTCTTCCGACCAAAAAACCACCCGCTGTCGTATGCGGGCCTTGCACGGTCACCCTTCCTTCCCGAGCATTTCCAGCTGTAGATGCAAATCGGAAAAGCGAACCATTTGAGGAAGAACGTGTTTCGCTGGAGATCTGCGTACGACGGATGCACCCGTGGGGTGTATGTGTGTTTCGTACGTTCCTGCGAATGAGAATATTTAATATGCAGTTGGAAAGTGCATACGAACACACACTCGCGTTAGGAGCGGGTGGCCCGTCGTACGTACCAGGGACTAGGGATGATAATAATAACAATAAAAATATTTAGAAGGGGTGATCCCGAGCTGGTAGACTTCTGCTCGCGCCATAGACATTTGAAACAGTTGCCATGGTTGGCGAGTCAGCCAATGATGCCTGGAAAGTGCATTATCAATTTATCAAAGGTTATAACGGAGATTGTCCGACGGACCACGCTCGGTTGTAGCCATGTGCGCTGGACCAGAAATTAAATCATTCCGAGTCGGATATGATCGATTGAAGGAGTTATAGGAATTTTGTTTCTACTGCGTGGCCTGGATACGCCCACACCAAAAACATCTCGTATCATTTTACGGCGAGCGATTGTTTTCTGTAGCTTCTATTTAACCACATTCGTAGATGAGTTTGAGATAAGAATGGACCATCTCTTCGGAGACACAAGTGTCGTTAAGAAGATCATACAAAAGTGAAATTGGAGGTGAGTGAGATGAGGGTTCGTCGAGCCGGAACAAAATGAAGACTGCGATCACCACCCCGTGGCGAGATGTATTACCGAACGCATCGACAGAGTTGTCTTACCACCAGCAGCACAGCGTTGGAAAAGTTCAGTCCTTGAAGCCGTTTTCGTTTGCCATCGAAACATTAGATTGTAGGCGGCGGGTTGGCGTTTATGCTCGGCGTTTATGTGCGGCTTAGAACATGTCTATGTCCGGTTGTCACATGAAAAGCGCGTTATATTCCTAGCCGGAATCATCATTCCTTTGCACCTTCAGGCCGGTTGTCTTGAATGGAAATTTCCAACCAGAAGCGAAAATGCGTACGATAAAACTGGCATATCCAAACCAAAATCGGGCAGAAATGGATGACGCGGTGCTGAACATACACGCTCACACAAACACACTTTTCTTTTCTGCTACTGCTGTCTCCCTCGGAATGCTTTGCTGCGAGAGGAAAACTCGATTGGCGAGAAGGAGAGCGCACGGTAAATCACACTTGTCAAACCGTACAGTCGAATCTACTGGAACAAAAAAAAACACACTGGTCACAATGTCGCGACACCGCTTATGTTAAATTGCCAAATTTGTAAATCACTGCAAAATGCAATCTCCGTTGCATCACAACTGCATCCTCCGCGTTTCGTGTACCGTTTAACAATGCATCACTGCTACGGTCTGATTGAAATGCACGAGAATTTTAATCACCTAGTCTTACGATTCTCCGACCGACATGGACAGTGTCAATATGACCGCGAGCACGATCATGACAGCGAGAATCGACTGGATCACGAACACATTCGCATGATGAGCACCTACACATCCACTCCGTATATGGACACGTACCGGGAAAAATCGGTTTACCGATTCGATAACCTCTGCCCGAACCGGGACGGCGCCGGCGAAGGTCATTTGACCGTTTCAAACGAAGAGCGAATTTCGCCTCGATTTGGCGAAAAGAGAGGAGGCGAAAAAGAGAGGCGAGAATATCGAGCTAGTGGTGGGCAAGGCAACTCTTCACAGATTCAATCCAGGAGTCATTGGATCAATTGACTGGATTTGAACGCTGCAAGGAATTGCTTGGAAAAGTATTGAGTCTTTCACACGATTTGGCTTAGTTTAGGAAAATTATTATGGACTGATTTTTATAATAGAATGCAGTAGAAAGTAGATTACCCCAAACCACGATGAAATGATCAAACAAAGTGGTTCCAACAAGGCGGCATCCTGCGTTCAGCTTTGTTTAGGAGGCTTGATCACAATTCTAAATGGGTTTTAAAAAGCTAATATGTTTGCAACTAGCACATTTGCGATACAATTTTCTCAACATTTTAGATTTTTAGATTTTTTAGATTGAGGAATTTAACGAATTCCTTCAGAAAATGGGAACTTCAACCAGCCCTCTTATAAACACACGATGTTTTGGCGCATAGTATTCCGTCAAAGTTGAAACCGCGTCTAACAATTCAAACAAATGCTAATTCTCTAAATCGTGAATATTCTTGTGCTCGAAGTGTCCTAATGAACGACCTGTATTCGCAAACTAAACGTCGCCGACAAGGCCTGTCCGGGAATCTGCTGGATCGCGATGGAAACGACGACGATCCGTATGGCACCCAGTTTTCGGTGCCGTCTTCGCAAGCCCCAAGTCAACGCCGGTATCTTTCCCAGCGCAGCAATCTGCAACGATCACATGTGGTACGTACGGGACGCCGAACGCCTTCGAACTACTACGAGAGTGTCCTCCTGATGGCTGGATTGAGTCTGGACGAACCTGCAGGCGTCGTGGTTCTAAAGTGTGAGCCGATCGTGTTCATGCACAAGCTGAAAAGCGTCCTCCGGACGAATCCGGATTACCCGGCGAACGTCGATCGGTTCATCGCCGGTATCGAGCTAACCATGAAGGATCGGACGAACTTCCTCAAGCTGCTCGAGTGTTGCCAGGTGATGCCCACGGCACCAACCTGTCCCAACCAAACGCTGGCCGACCCTGTCCGCAAGCCGGTCCAAGAAAGTCTGATGAAAATGTTCCTGCTCGTAGACTTTCTGCAGTTGAAACTGATCGAGCTACTGTTTGCCTATCTGCTGAAGGAATTGGACATGGCGTCAGCCGGGGACACCACGGCGGAAGATTCCATCGTTGGTTTTGTGCTTTCGCAGTTAAAGTTTATTGACCAGGTTCAAAACGGAGAGTTGGTGTTTGAAAAAGTTTTCCAGCTGTTGGCAAAGGTGAAGCGAGAAACGGTTATTTTCGATGAAATCATCCTCAGCTTGGAAGACGTGATAGACGTTTCCAAGCACGACGAGGCCCTCCATCGCTTGATGAAACTGCGACCCCGTCCAGAAGATATCATCACGCCCACCACCGTCGAGGTGTTCACAGAGATGTGCCTGAGCGTGGAAACGCTTGAAATGCTTCGCCGGAAGGTGGTCCAGTACGCATCGGACGGTTGCCAGCTTCGCTACTACCCGGCACTGGTCAAGATGCTGCTTAAGTTCAACCGCACCGAGCCACCGGAAAACATTGCCTCAATCATACGGGAAGTTCGTAAGCTTCTCGACACCGGCGGTAATCCGGAGGCGTGGAAAAACGGCCCTACGGCGGACGATTGTGCCGAACAAGTGCTCCGTACGATCTACCAGGCAATATCGGCATCGGCAGTCCTGTTCGATGCCTGGATCGCGGCCATTCGTCAGCTGCCGGCGGCGGAAGATCATCTGCCGTTCGATCTTTTGCTTCTCACGATCGCAATGACAACGAACGAACTGAAAGCACCTCGCATTCGTAAGCAGACGGTTAAAAAAATCGAACAGCAGTTCTTTACCGAAGCACACACAGATCAGCTGGTCAGCGGGTGCTTTCGTAGGGTATTGCAAATGCACCTCGACGGGTTCTTGCAGCTAATCGAATGTTGCACGCGGGAAAAGAACGAACACGTGTGCGAGTTTGGCGTGTCCGCCATGAGTGCACTATTTTCGCTCGATCACACGATAGCCGCCACGGACAACCGGGTGGTGTTGAGTAAGATCGTTGGGTTCATCTGTGAAATGGCTTCCGGGAATGTGGGAAGTCGAAACGATTTCCTCATCGGCCGTTGCATAACCGCGCTGCGTAAGTAAATACGCGTCCCTTCGCTAGTTGAATGTTTGATTTAAGGATCCTTTTTACCCTTATCATTTACAGGGAAACTGCACGAATCACATCCGAAAGCAATCGAACGAAGTGCGGAGCTACTTTTGAAGATTCTCGACATTGCGCCAGATCTAACGCTACGTCAGTATCGTCCGCTGATCGGGGTGATCTACGCCGCAGCAATTCCCCCAAATGGAGGTGAAGATCCAGAGCTCACCAGCATAAGGGACAATCTGGAAATAATCGTGAAGAAGCAGTTGCTGTGCGACAATAAGGACACGAAAAAGAAGGGTATCATCGGGTTGGTACAGATGGTCTACCACATCTCACTCGCCCCGGAAACGGACGGTGCCGAGTTGAGTTCGAGCTTCGATTCCGAGCGCACGATCGGCACGGTCAGCGATATTCCGAGCGCCAAGGGCCGCTCGCTAGCGAACCTCATCAGCACGCTGTTGCTGTCCACCAATCAGTCGGCGGATCTTTTGGCCATCTGTTACGACGAGCTGGCGGGAATGTTTGCTCAGACCCGACCCAGGTCTGCCCCCGGCTGGGAGAAAACGTTCATCATGTGGTTGTGCGATACGATAACGATGGACTTTCAGAGTCATTTCCTGGTGGAGGACGCTACGCCGCTGCCAACGAAGGAATCGTCACGTGACGGAACGGCTGGCCCTGGGATCCGACTCGATCGCAAACTGTGCATCACCACCGGCGAGGAGGCATCGACGAACGCCGAGGCAGCCACGATTGCGCTCAACATCGGAGGCGGTGTGATCGCCTTCAAAAGTCGCCATTCGGTGATCACCTTCCTGATGCCGATATTCCGCCTGATGCGAACGTTGCACGCGATAAGGTACGAGGGGACGCTCGAGTCAATCAACGCCCTGTTGAGTTGTGCGATCGTTGTGCCCGACTTCTACGGCATTCCGGCGGAGGAGGATCGCCGGTTTACGGTGGACGCTTTCGACGAGGGACTGTGCACACAGCTACTGGACATTTACTTCTATCTCGGTAACTGGTTCCGCGAATGCATCAGTGCTTTCGTTGGCCAGCAAGACGCCATTATGCGCAGTAAGGCAAGTAATTCGATGGTTAATACATGAGCCGCTTATTAAATATCCTATTGTTTACCGGTTCTTAGGTTCTCGAACGATTGCAAGAGCTTGTCAAGTTGGAACATCATCTCGGACGCATGTTGGATCGAATGTCCGCCGAGTGTGAGTATGTGCCTCCGTTGGCCGTCGATCTTATCGATGGAGGCAGTTCGATTTCCCTGTCCAAGAAGCTAAAACCAAGCGAACCAGCGAAGGGACGCTCCAAAGCTGCGGCTGCACGCGATAAGACCATCAATCTCGATGCACCACTCGGTTCGCAAACGGCCGCCGCCGCCACCATGCCCGCTACCGTGGGTCAGTTTAACGAGCAAAGTTTGCTGCTTCGGTGTGGCTTCGCCGTGCGCCAAATGGATCCAGAACTGGCACGCCTGCTGGAAGTCCCACTGAAGCCCGTGCGCGTGCTCGATGCCGTCCGCAGCCAGGACGTATGTTTGGTGCTGCCCGAGTATCGGTTTGTGCTGGAAAATCTTACGATCGCCATGGAGCAGCGACCGGAGCAGCAGTGTTGCCAACGGCGCGTAATGGATCGTTGGGGAGAATTCATCGAGCGCATGGCCCTGGTTGGGGGACGGTTGCGTGAGGGTATCAACAGGCTGCAACCAGCGTCGCCTCAAGAACTGCTTCCGCTGAAGTCGTGCTACCTTTGGAGCTTGAGACTCGCAACGGCCCTGCTTTCCTGGAAGCGGTTCCGCGAGCCACGTGGTCGGGCCGATCTCGAACGGGTAATCGACGTAATGGTCCGAAAGTTGTGCACAAGTGACCCCGCTGCTGGTGACGCTGGTGGTTCTCCGGGGCATCTCAACGACCAGATCAAGCTACTGCTGAAGGAGCTGATCGTACGAGAAGCGTGTTTCGGCGATGTTTCCATCGCGGCGCAAATGTATCGACTTGCGTGTGCCCTTGGAGAATGCGCCGGAGATCGGTCGGGGACGAACAGAGATCTGGCACGATTTACACGAAGTGTTCTCACCGCACCGGACCTCCGGTCGCCCGATGCCAAATCGAATCAACACTTTGTGACGCTGCTCGATGGATTGATGGGATCGATTGGACTCAAATCGCTCAAGCAGCTGGTGGTCGAGATGCACCAGGACGTGTGCAAGTTGGAGGAGGAAGGGAAGAAGGATAAGTCGAAAAGCAACACCACTACCGTTCGCACCTTTGCGTCCTTCAAGCGCTCGCACTACACACTCTTCTTCCGAGGTCTGTGCCGTGCGTTCATTCGCTTGCTGCAGGACGAGATACGCATCCGGTCCGGGGGTGGTGCCAGCTCATCCCGCCGGCTCGAACTATGGGAGATGGCCTGTGAGGCTACCGGGGAACTAACGAATGTCGTTCGGCGTGCGCAACAAGCGACCAACTTCGGCGTGTACCTTCGTTTCGCGCAGATTTTCATCAAACTCTTCCTCCGGAATGGGCTTCCCGTGCTGGAAACGATACTGCGCAGCTCGGCCGAACGAGCCTCGAACTTGCTATCCACGCTGCAAATCACCACACGCTACCTCCACAGCATCTGCTGTCAGGCGAAGATTTCGAAAGGTTCGGGCGGAGCGGCCGCAGCCGTCTCCCAAATTCCGTTCGTGCGTGAATCCGTCGAAACGCTGGTCTATCGGGTGAAGGCGGCGTTGGTGGCTAACCACTGCTCGGCCGTATTTTGGATGGGCAACCTCAAGAACAAGGACATGCAGGGCGAACTTATCACGTCGCAGCTGGAACCCGAACCGGAATCGGACGCCGAAGAAGTTCCGATGGTCGACGATATCACGCTCGCGGAGGATGACGACATTCCGAGTGACGACGGCGAGCAGCCGGGTGACTCCCTGGGTGGCCGTAAGCGGCCGGCACCACAATCGTCAAGGAGCAGCCATGCGGGAAGTGGGTCGCTGAAATCATCCCAGAGTAAATGTTTCTGAGCGGAGGAAGGGATGGAATCGATCATTTTTCTTCATACGTTTCTCCAAAAAACTTTAGAATGTTATCATATTTTCAAATCTTTCTTTTTGTTTTCTATAAAATTTCTAACGTTCGGGAATAAAATGTTCAACACAAAACAATTCGTTCGACCGTTCGTTCGATAAAATCTGTATGACTGTATGAGAATCTTACTGTATGACCGATATTAAAGTCGCATTTTAACTTGAATTTTTTAATACTATTTAGTTTACACAAATGTTGTGATATTTGTTTACTAGCTGATACAGTTCGACCGCTTCTTTTAGTGATGTTTTTGTTTTATTTGACAATTTCTTCCGCTCTTTAGACAGGATTTAGTCTTAAAAATTAGGGATGGTATAACGACCCCTCGTCGACGCAGCTTTCTAATTTTCTTATACAATAATTCCTCTAAAACAATTCTCAAAACCTAGGTTTCACTAACAAACACTCGTCAAAAAAGTTTCTTTAAGGCTTTCAACTTCAAATACGTTTTTTTTGTTATAACAATTAAATGATGTTTTCTTAACCAATTTCTACATTGAGAAAATCATCTGGAAGAGGGATTTTACAGCGCCTTACGGTTTTTAAATTACGCTTCTCTAATTTCACTACCACTTTAGCTAACGCATTTCCTTTTTTTTCTTACAATCACTCTAAAGCTCTGGGTAATACAAGGCTTATTTGACCCTCCAGGGTGGTGGTGGCGCGCGTATGGAAGAACATGGTTGATGTGTGGCTTGCAAACACATCAAAAGCTCAAGTAACTTTGCAGACGACACGACGGAAGAGCAACTTTTGAGTCAGTCTTATGGAGGAAGTTGGTGTAACTAAACAGCGGGTGGAGAACAAACGAAAAAAGCTTGCCTATCCGATCACCCAGTGGGAAGCACGGCATATCGACCATAAAACGGATCGTTTAGTGAGAGCCCCCGCGACTGCGCCTGTACGAATCAATTAATTTAAATGGCGAATTTGAAATAACGAAGCGTGGAAGGCTGACAAATGTAACATTCGCATGGATAATGATTGGGAACACTTATTTACACAGATGCAATGGGAAAGGGAGAAGTGGCTTTGAAAATTCTCCGGTTCCGGTTCTCCCCACATTTGTTAAAGCTAAAAACCACACAGTTTTAATCCGAATCGAAGGCATCTTCTAGTAAATCTTTCCTTCCGCCAAACACTCAAAGAACGATTACGAGGCACTGTTTTCTGTTGGCATCCTTTTGCCAACGCAAAAGGAGGCGTAGAGTAGGTTCCATTTTTGCGTCCATGTTTTTGCTGTACAATAGGATATAAAATGGTATTGTCGGGAAGGAAGGAAAGCTTGTTTTCTTTCCCGGCCGTTCAGATTGGGGATATCAAAGTAATGGCACACGAAGGCGTGAAGTCGTTAGGAGGTAGATTCACTTCATATTGGATTCCGGACGGGGCGGAGACTCACGTTCCTCTTACCCTGTGACCCCTGCTGTGCTACTCCCTACCTTCTCGCGATAGGCGCATTGTCCTTCCCGAGCGGAACCGGGTAACCGGGGTCATCTAGAAAAACCTGTTCATCTCCGTCATCATCATCATCATCATCATGATCGTCTCCGCCACCGTTCTCTAACTGCTACGAAAACCCCCTCGAAGGCGACGGCACCGGCGAGGGTGGCGGTGGTAGGGGTGAGAAGTACGTCGAGCTTCGTGAGCTGGGCGATGGGGGACAGCTTTCTGGCAGCATGCCACCGATATCGCTGTGGTAATGTGAACGTGGCGTCGGTGGCGGTGGATACGGTTCCGGATCGTAGCATCGATCCTTGTACTTGCCCACTCCACCGCCGGTGCCATTATGGCGGCCACTTCCGCTGCCGACCGAGCTGCTGGTGCCACCGCCCGTGCCCGATCCGTGACCCCGCTGGCTGCGGTTGCTTTTGCTCGTGTAGTTGGAGTCACTTTCGTCGCATGCGTCCGTCGAGCAGGGCGTTGGTGGTGGCGGTTGGTTGATGATTTTGTAGTGCTTATATGGATGGTAGCTGCTGCAGAAACGACCCGTCGACCCGGCCGTCGTCGCCGGCGATGGTGGTGGATTGAGTGGGTATCCGATCAGGCTGCTGCCGTTCGTCGTGGAACTGCTCGCTCCGGTTATGTGATTACGATCGTAACTGCCGGCGCTTGTTCGACTGTTCAGCGTGGACATGCGCACCGCGTCAGCCACCGAGGCCAGGCGAGACACGCGCACACTCTTGTTGAGCCCACCGGGAGAGAGAGGGGCCGCCGCCTGGTCACACTCTTTCGGCTCGAGTCCACCAACTCCGCCGGTACCGAAGCGAGTTCGGCACGTTTGTAGCAGGTACACAACGAGGAACACCACCGCAACCGCCGTCACAACCACGATCAGAAGCGTGATCTTGCTCGAGCTCGGCGCCATCCGACGGTTTCCGTACTCGCTGCAAATCTCCGGCGCTTCGTCCTCCCCCTTCGCACAGTGCTCGTCGCCGTCGCACACGTTGTGAAACGAAATGCAAACCTTACTCGTCGGACACTGGAAATCTTCCGGATGTTTGCAACAGACCGCCTCGTCGTACCCATCCAAGCACTGGGTCGTGCCGTCGCACACCAGATGCTTGTCGATGCATTCTCCCGACTGGCACTTGAACTGGTCACCGCGGCACGTTGGACAATCCATCTCGTCGGACCGATCCGGGCAGTCCTTCTGCCCATCGCAGCGCCACGACGACGGAATGCAATCGTTGTTCCGATCGCGCTGGCTCGGCGAGGCGCAGATGAAATGATCCGGACCGCAGATCGGTTGCTCGCCACAGCTGCGCCGGTCCTTCAGCAGCATCAACCCGGCCGGACAGGCACACACGTGCTCGTTCGGCAAATCGTCCGGCGATCCGATGCAAATGTGGCTGCATTCCGCCCGCGCCGTGTTGCAGGTGTGATTGCGTAGCATCCGCTCGTCCGGCGTCCACACGGCCACAATGTCCGTCATGTGCGGGTTCTTGTGCATCTCCACCCGCCGGTTGTCCCCGTCGACGGAGATCCGTTCCATCACCGGCCGCTCGTCGAGCCAGTAGATAAAACCATCCAGTGCCGCTATCGACGAGACCATGCTGATGTGTTCCGCTACCAGTGTTCTCCTGTAAGTGTGGAGGGGAGAAAAAAACCATGAGAACGAGAGGGCACGAGCCTTAGGTGCTGCGCACTTACACATCCTGCCCGTTAATATCCATCGTGTCAATCCGCTTTCCATGGGCGTAGAACAATCGGTTCAGCTGCGGATCGAGTGCCAGCGCCTGGATGCCTTCGAGCTTCACGATCAACTCGACACGCTGCGAACCGTCCAGCTTCGCGCGGGTGATCGACTGCGCCGCACCGACGTCCGTCCAGAAGAGCAGCCGCTTCGTGGGATGCAACGCCAAGCTGCGCGGTTTTTCCGTCCTCCCGATATCCACATTCCCTAGGTTGGCAATATTACCATCCAAACTGAAACGGGGAAAGGCGCGCGAGAACATTTTATTGGGGGTTCCTTGTAGCCATGGAATGGCGAATGACGCTTCACTTACGTCGTGATGTTGATGGTATTGGTATGCGAGCAGCTCCAGAAGAGCAGCCGACCGATCGGATCGATCGCCATGTCGAACGGGGAGGATGTCGGATTGATGGAAACCTTCGCGTTGGTACCGTTGTCGAATGCCCGCCGGATGATTGGACCACGGCCATCGATCTGAAAGCGTAAGGTAATTCGGTAAGAGATAACAGGAGCCGGTCGTCGGATTAGCCGGGGGAAACCTACCCAATAAATGTGCCGGGTGAGTATGTCGTACTCGACCGCCCGTATGTTCTTGCCGGTGACCGGCAGCGGTATGTCCGGTGAGTCAGCGGTGTTGGGCACGAAGCGGCCAAAAGAGTTCCGCTGGCTGAATATGATGTACTGCTTCGGTGGGCTGCACGAGACACGGTTCGCGTTGAGTGTGTAGTGCGTCGGACAGGCACAGGTCATCTTGCGTTGGCCCAGCGCTAGACAGAGGTGCGTGCAGCCGCCATTGTTCGTGCGACACTGGTTCGAGCCGGACTGACGGCCGTGATGGAAGGCGAGCAGGGAGTAGGTGTACTTGAGGTTCGTGTGCACGATCGTGCGGTTTTCGCCGGTCGTTTTATTTGCCCGCCCGATCTCGTCCGTGTTCCAGTCGGCCCAGTACACCCAGTCCTGGTAGATGGTGACCGCGACCGGCCCGAACCGGTTACTGTCGCCCGCGTCGGCCATCACGAGCCGTGTCCGGCGCTTTCCATCCCAGTCGGCACTCTCGATGCCCGTCGGAGAGCTCTGGCGCGTCCAGTACAGTCGGCGGGTGTCCGGATCGAGCGTCAACCCGATCGCATGGTTGGCACCGGAGATGATCGTCATCAGTTCGCTGCCGTCCATCGCCGCCCGGCGGATCGAGTCTGAGGGCCACTCGGTCCAGTACATCAGGCCCTTGCGCGGTTCGAGAATGAGGTTCTTCGGCTCCTCGATGCCCTTCCAGATCAGGATACGCCGGCTGCTACCATCTAACCGGGCGACCTCGATGCGCCGCGCGTCCGCATCCGTCCAGTAGATGTTATGCGCCAACCAATCGACCGCGATCCCTTCCGGTTGCATCAGCCCCGTCTCGACGATTCGCTGCACGTCCGAACCGTTGATGTACGCGCGCGAAATATACTTCTGCTTCTGGCTGACCCAGTAGATGCGCCGATCGGCCACGTCCACGTCGAGGTAGTGCGCATCGATCACGTTCCGGAACGGCGCGTAGTCCGTGTGGTTGTGGCTGTCGATCGAGATGCGCCCGATGCTGCCGTGGTTCGAAAACAGCAGGAACGCTTGCGGCACGAAGCAGGTCCGATTGTCCGACCCCAGCTCGTAGTCCAGCTGGCAGCGGCACACGTAATCTCGCGGACGATTCAGGCACAGCTGCGTACAACCTCCGTTGTTTACGGCGCAGGGATTCGTGCCCTGGACCTCGTGCAACCGGGTCACCTTGAGGCCCATCAGCTCGGCAATGTTGTCACCGACCGTGATACGGTCGGCACCGGTGAGCTTTTGTGCCCGATCGATCGATCGCCGCTGCCAATCGGTCCAGTACAGGTAGTCCCCCAGCAGACTCAACCCGAACACGTGCGGCAGGTTGTCCGAAATGATCGTATTCCTGCCCGAGCCGTCCATATTGACCACCTCGATGGTGTCCGCTTTCGCATCGCACCAGTAGATCTTACGGGCGCCCACATCCAGCGAGATACCGTTCGGCCAGATCAAGTTCTGTGACACGATCAGCACGCGCTCGGTTCCATCGAGTGACGCCCGTTCGATCTTGGGCTCCTTCGCGCCCCAATCGCTCCAGAACATCCACCCCAGCGTTGGGGCGAGTGCGATGGCGCGCGGTTCGACCAGATTGTCGTAGATCAGCACTCGCCGGAAGGACCCGTTCAGTCGGCAAACCTGTATCCGATCCGTACCCGTGTCCGTCCAGTAGAGATTACGCGCCAACCAATCGATTGCTAAGCCATCGGGATTCTGTATCTCTGCCGTGACAACCTCTTCCGCCGGACCACCGTTGGCGGGCGCTCGTTTGATCGCACTTTCCTCCTTGTCCGACCAGTACACGTAGTTCTCGACCGGATCGTAATCGATCGCGATGGCGTACCGCACCTTCCCGAACGGCAGCGGAACGATCGTGTAGTCCGGTGAGTCGAGGGAAATGCGGTTGATCTGAGACCGTTGCGCTACGAACAGCATGTCCTGAGGTCCGTCCGCACACTGGGTTGCCGAGAGCAGCTTGACACCGGTCGGGCACGCACAGCTGTATCCTTTGGTGTTGGTCGCGAGCAGGCAAAGGTGCGAGCAATTGCCATTGTTCCGCCGGCAGGGATTGTCCACGGGAGCGGGCTGCAGTCGGGCGTCCCACGCGTGCACCGTGATCGGAACCTGCGTGTTGCTCAGCAGCTCCCGGTGGCGATCGCGCTGAATGTCATAATAGTGTAGCGTGCCGTCCTTCCAGTCCGTCCAGAAGAGGAAGTTCGCCGTAAACGTGAGGCTGTACGGGTAGTCCAGGTTGCGCACAAGCGTCCTCCGGTTGCCCCCATCCAGATCCATTACATCCAGGAACCGTTGGTTGCCATCGACCCAGTAGACGAGTTCCTGCTCCAGATCCACCGCGAGCCCATTGGGCCAGAATATCCGATCGTTCACCAGCACCGTTCGGCTCCCCGGATCCCCATCCATGCTGGCCCGCTCGATCTTGGGACTTTCGCCCCAGTCCGTCCAAATCATGAAGCGCCGAGCGGGCACCAGCGCTATCGCTCTCGGCTGATCCAGATCGCTCCAGATCAACACCTTCTGGTGTTGCGGTTTCGGCGCGCCAGGCGTTCCCAGCTGCGCCACCTCGATCCGGTTCGAGTCCCCATCGGTCCAGTACAGCTTGTCCGTGTACCAGTCTATCGCTAGGCCCTCGGGCTTGTCCAGCCCGTCGGTTATCACAGTCGTCTTGCCCGTCACGGTCTGCGTGCCGTTGGTGCGTCCGCACTGGATCACCTCGAGCGTGTCCAGCTCCGTCCAGCACACCAGCCCACGGTCGTAGTAAAAGTCCATCGCCGACGCCTCGTTCAATTCCTTCAGCAGGACATCCATCGTGTACGTGAGCGCATTTGTGTCGGGCTGCACGGATACGTTCAGTAGGCGCAGATCGTAGTAGGTTGTGAAGAGCAGCAGTATCGTTCTGGAACTACTACTACTACTGCTACTACCACTGCTGGCCACCGACCCAACTGTCGCCGGTGACATTGCACTGGCTATCGTCGGAGCTAGCTGATTATCGACTGCAACGGCCGTTGTCGTCGCTGCGGCTACTCCTGGAAACCAGTGGAAAGATAACCGAAGCAAACAGTGAGTGTCACGCTGTTTAAAAATTACAAAGGCGGTTAAAGGGAACTTTTAGAAAACACAAATTAACCTACACTAACAAGGGAGTTGAGATTTGCCTACATTCTGGTGTGAGAAGCTCAATTATCACGATTGGTAAACTAATTCGTAAGGGCTTTACCTCAACATCAATGATACCGACAAAGGAAGAATCATCCATACCCCTCGCAGAACCGCCATCTAATCGTCTCTAATTACTAGTGTCCTGGTTTCCGCACTTCAAACAAACGTTGTCGCAGGAACCGCCGCCACACAAAGGCACAACATTACCCGACATATCCGGACCACTTTTTCTTCTGAGAAAAACGCGTCCAATAAATCAATGAACAGGGCGTCACAGGATCGGTGGTAATCGATCTGCGGTGCTTATATTGCCGTGCTCTGTTCGCCCCAGCTGTCAACTGCAACTGAACTGACGAAGGTTTACGGTTCCGGCGGTAGTTTTAATTGCACACCAGCACCAGTTGCCTCCAGTAGTCCGCTTTGCGCTACCGAAGTGGAAAATCTTTGCCTACCGCCTTTCTGCAAATACGATACCTCGGAGTTGTTGTAATTTACAGGATCGCTAACTGGTTGGCGAACCGGTAGGGCCCGCGGCTGTGCATTTCTGTGTTTGTGTGGATGCTCTTTCATTTGCAATGATTGTTATCCTCTGGGTCGCACGGGAAGATTATGGTTCGCTGGGAGCTTGACGATGTTTATCGTTAATTACACAGGCAGATGAATATGGTGCAATCCATCACCATCAGCAACAACTGCCCCTTGGCTATGGCCAGCGAGATGGTCCATCATAGGTAGGGAAGAAGGGTAAGAAGTCGGGACCGCTTCTTGATTACATGTTCTCTTTTTGCAGTATATGACAGGAACCAGTGATCCAAGGAGTTGATCGCTTTTCCCTCCGGACACCTTCGACATGGTGTGGCTGTCGTCCTCCTCTTCCACACCAGTGTCCACAAGTGGAAGTGTTTGCACAACGCAATCGTATATTTCCCCAGCACTCGTATTCGTTCAGGGTGCGGGGTGGTGGTGTTGGTCGTGGCTTCTCGAGACAACTCCACTCGAGATGATGTTGATGATGATGACCACTCACGTGGTTGACCAAGGCAATGTTCAACTCGTGCACCGGTGTGTACACATTAGTCCACAAAAGGTTTACCAACAACAACAACAGCCACTACTCTTCCGGTAGCCTATCCAGGGAAAGGGACACAAAAGTTCGTCGTTCAAAGTGGAACACGGTTAAAACCAACAGTAAGGTAAAACAAAAATGAGAAAATGAAACCTATTAGCCCTCGAATCTCTAAGAGGTTGTTCAGACCTCAGAGGGGACCCTACTTCAACCACACTCAGCGCTGGTTCCACAGTGTGAAATGTAGTCCTGGAATTGTAATTAGGCTTCATTATTTCTGTACTCGCCAGCAATGTTTCCTCTAGAGGTTTGCAATGGGAATATGGTGAATTTTAAAACCGTTAATTCGAAATTGGAACAGTCTCATATGTTCAAGTGCGCAGTTGGGCACATTCACCACCATGAAGCAAAACATTAGCGCGCAGACCTTTCCATGTGGTTTGTGCTTAACTATGCACCTTTCTCAATCCATTTTTCAAGGGCATGGGGTTTTTGGTAACCAAATGGACCTTGAATTTCTCTAATATATCCTTTTTTGAAGTGCAACTACAACAGAAAGGGACCTCAAGCCGAACAACGTTCAATATAGACGAGAAATAATTTGCTTGATTCTAAATCTGTGACAATTCGTACGTGGTAACGTTTAACGTTGATGTCCTTTTGCATTGTGATGAAATGCTCGGTATGGTGAATCCTTTCGATCGTTCTTGTTCGTTTTTTAGTCGATTGCCTTCGTTAGCGATCCGTCGCAGTTCCTCTTAAAGAGTATCATCCACTTCAAAATACTCCTCTTGGTTGGGAAAGAGTTTCGTGTGATTTGTGAAAGGAACTAGGTCTATGTAGAGGAGGCAGCGTTGCTTGCCCCTTTCTCATCATCATTTTGTTTCACCTCATGGTTGGATTTTCACTCAATCTTGCCACTTCATCTCGTCCGCAGCTACAGAATATGCGCACCGCGTGCTTCAAAAACCACCAACGCCAACCACCATAACCCATCGGCTGTCGATGCTACTTGAAGCGTGTTTCACACTTGAGAAGTCTTCCTCAGCAGTCACCACGTCATTCTCCATCGAAACTCCCTCACCCCGCGGTTAGGCGGGAAGTATTGCTCAACGTAAAACCCCACAGAATAATCATAATACACATGCCACCACAGACAGACATGCACCATAATGTTGTCGCTAGTCTCCCCCTACGGAAGACATGGACAGCAAAATGAAATAAAAATGGTGTGAACACCTTCCATTTTCACCTTCGCCTCGACTCGAATGTCTCCGTCGTCCTGGACGGAGACGACAACCCTGCATGTGGAGGCTCTGTGCGTATCGGTCTTCTCCAATTCCACTTCTAAAGTCCGACCCTGTGTTAACAGAACCCGGCTTCAGACACGTACTCGAATTACACTGCAAGCAGAAAGAAGGGAAACGAAAAGGTTGAACCTGATCCGGGACGTTTTCTCCCGCCCTGTCATACCCTCATATTCTTTGAGCTTCTCCTCCTCGGATCTTCCATCGTACAACTCCAACTCAAGGGTCAAGTGGTTCTCCGCCTGTTTGCCTACTTCCTTCAGAACCGGGAAACCAATTTGTTCGCACTGTAAACTGGACAAACTTATCGTTTGCATGCGGGAATAATAAGACTTTAGAAGAAATACCAGCATGGCTGGATTACAAAGCTGTTAAATTGAACGGTAGAAAGTCTTTACCATGCGTAAGAAGTAATCTACAATTTTAAATAAACTCCTCCGTGAAAGGAATGTAATTAAGTACGTGCTGAAAGATCCTTGCGGAATTGACTTCGATAAATGCTTCAACTAAAGCATGTTCCCTACCTTCCTTCAATCCATTTGTCAGCACCACATCAATAGAAAAGATCCGGAGAGCAAAAAGGCAAAATACTGGCAAAACAAATTGCAAACTACAGCGACTACAAATGTTGTCCATCTGCGAGGTGTAGACCAAAACAGAAAAAAACACCCTGGTTTTTGGTTCCGACGTTGGAGAGAATGTTTTGAACTATATATATGTTTTGGTTCACTTATTTATGGTTTAGCGAACGGACAGAATGACTGAATACCCGATGGCGGTTCGGCGAACGAACATCCAATTGATATATAGCGGAGGTATTTTTAGCCAAAGCCCGGGGTGGTTTCACTGCTTTCTTGAAACCGGAACGGACAAAACAAAACTCCAAAGGGCGCATAGGAGATCGTCCAACTGTTGGGTCAGAATCTGTTCATCTTGGTTTCGCCACGCAAGTGATTTGCTGTTGCGTGATTGAAAGCAGTAAAGACAATTCTCTTGGACTTGGAGAGATGTTCCACGTGTAGCCAATATGACTCCAAAGTGTGCGGTTTAGGTTTGTTTATGAATTCGAATTTGAATATTTTATATAAATCAATCAATCAAATCAATTACAGCAGAAAAGTTGGATGGCTAAGTAAGCTTCTTTTCTCGAGAAAGTTAAAAAATCATTAGAAGGCGTAAACCGATAATCACTCTTTCATAAACGGTTTCCGGACGCACTGTTTAGTGAAATTCTGATTAAAGGGCTTTAAGGTCTCACGAAACCGTTTATTGAGACATGAAATGTCCTCATTATTTTCCTTTGGACCAATTGTTATCTACGAATCACGAACAACTTTACAGAGGAAAATAGATCCCTTGTCAATCAAATGCAATTTTGCGATGCACTTTACACACACATACAGGAACTCATCGTTCGCGCCTTTGATCCATTTCCTCCTACTGTAACACTCCACACTCCTTCCAAGTGTGTAGTATGAGGAAAACTTATTCTCACCGACAAATACAGAAGAAGTGTGAAATGTGACACGCCTTTCGCACCAGGACCTTCACAATAAATAATAATCGTAATCTACCATTCGCCACCTTCACCATCACAACTTCCTTCCCTTTTGAGAGATTCTCTCGAAGAAAAAGATGGTGATGAAGCATAGGCGTGAAGGCGTGTGTGTGCCCATTCACAGAAGAATTGCAAGTGCAGGACTAGTTTGCAAGTACCTTCAAGGTATGCTGTCGGAGAATTAATCGAAAAAAAAGGATGCACAAGAAACCTGCTCGAAGAAGAGGGTTATTGAAAAGGCTGCCTTCGGGCGCCCCTGCAATTACCCTAAGGAAACGAACGATGGGTCAGATGAGAGTAAATCTCACGATGATTTGCTTCAGGCTAACATTTCACAGGCTCAATATTCTTCAGAAACGGCAACGAAAATGTCAACCTTTTCCTTGAACCTGGAAATCGAAAAATATTCGAGCTGAGAAAAAGCCGTGTTTTCCGTCAGCAGCAGATGTGAAAGAAGACCCATTCAACGTTCGCTTGTTTCTGGCTCGTCATCACATTTCAAAAATGTACTAAAATATTTTCCCTTTGATCTGCTACCGTGCATATGCTTACAGGTTCCCTCTTCTCCTCTCAGCTTCCGGAATGAGGCGAATAATTAGGTCCCATGTGTTCCACACGCGTTCCCGACCCGACATATCCTCTGCCCGGTGAATTGTTTTACAGGATTTTGAATTTGGTTCTTGGCGGTTTCGGAAGCTAGTTCCACCAGTGATTTCAGTATTCATGTGGTATGATGTAAACTGTCTGAACTTTACGTCTATTTTCAACAATTAGCACTTCGTTCTGCATTTATGAATGGAAATGCAACTTCGTTCTCCTTTGGAGAATGCAGCTCAAGTTGTCGTACAGTTAATCGTCTTAGCTTTATTCCTCGGTCGCTGAAAATGCCGCACTTGACGCCGGAACTGAATGGGAGTAATTTTCTTTTTAAATTGCGCCAACCTCGCAGTAGAGGAACTGTACGCCGCCTCCGCCTTTGATCTTTGTGCGGCCCCCCCAATGTACGACACAGACCTAGGAGCCACCCTACCCTACCCTACCCTCGACAACTCCTTTTTCTTCTTCCGTTGCAACCGGCAGCAGTGAATAAAACTGGAGCACAGCATGGCTTCCACAAATACACTGAAGGCAAGTGAACGCCGGAGTTACTCGGCGGTGCACATTTAAACTTCCACGAACGAACCAACGAGTCTCGGAAGCCTCGGCACACATGTTTGTTCCTTTTTCATGTTTACAGAAGCTGCGACATAAACATTACCGGCGTTGGCGATGTCGGCAGTTTGCTTGTACAAAGATCGACCACAAAAAAAGGCAACCACATCGTCAACCCACGACGTTCGAACGAGTTCATGAGGTGCGCTCTGCTTGCAACTACAAGAAAAAATACACATTTAAGCCAATATTAACATTCAACAACAAAAACACAAATGATTTTTGGAACTGTTTTCTGTGCTTTATCGTAAACTATATTGAATGAAAGGCGTTCTCCAAGGATTGCATTTTAAGATATTTTTAAACGCCATAAAATATGACAGGTCAGCGATAAATTAATTACGGCTGAAAGAAAGATGCGAAACCATCTATAAATCATGAAAATCAATATGACTATCATCACGACTACAAAACAATATTAAAAAGACGTCGTTTTTTTTTAGAAAAAGGGAGTGAAAACAAGACACACGAGAACTCGTACCACAGGCCGAAAGAAACTCGTTAAGACTTTACAACCTTTCAATCACCTCCTACCGTCTTTGACTTTAAATAAAGTCCTGCTGCATGGTGGCGTAGGTCCGCGTGTGTGTGCATCCTCGCCTCCTTCTTGTGTGGTTTCTTGTGCTGTCGCATGTCTTTTCTCATCTGCGCGATCCCTCGCTCGTCGACAAGAAAGTGGGCGAACGAAGCTCGTTGACTGAGGAAAAGAAAAACCTGCGTGTGTTGGGCCCATCCTCCACGCAGATCGATCGATTTGCGATCGCGAAATACGCTCTTCGCCAACTGCTTCTCTACAGTTTCGCGATCAATTCAGCTTGCCGTGGTTTTTGGCCTGCTGCTGCTTTGCTTTCCTTTCGCTTCGATGTTTGTGTTGTTTTCTCCTTCACGTGTGGTGCTGTTGTAATCTCCACATTCTTGTGTTCCATTTTGTTTCGGTTTGCAACATACTTAACTTCGACTTCGATTGCTCCCCGTTTCTCTACTTTCGTTCGTTCCTTCCTTCCACTAATTCTTGCTTCTTTGTTTCATTTCCTCTTGATCCTTCTTTATTAGCCCGCAGTTATCTTGTCTCCACGCGTTATCGGATCGATGGTGTCGTTCGCTGTCCAATTTAATTGCCCATTTTACGCTAACAAACCATTCCAACGCCACCAAGCGAAGCTGAAAGGACCGGGAGCAAAGGGTAAGAGGAGCACCTAAACGGATCATTTTCGGGCCACCTGGATCAACAGGTTCCTCTTCCGATTCAACTGGCAAGGCGAAGGGCTTTTTTAACTCGAGGATCCCGTTTGCCAACATCTTCCTACCAAAACATTCACCATTATATGAATAAATTTTTATAACGTTATTTTTTTAGCAATCCTTCGTAGCACAACAAGGAGTCACTTTCATAAATTATTTCCTTTCGTTAAGTGGGTTTTTCAACAGCCAGGATATTGTCCTTTATGTGGTAGGAGCTGTGCAGCGTTTAGGTAATAGAATTTGTATGTATTTTTTTTTCAGAAACTCCTTTTGATCTGAGTCACAACCCGTGCATCGCCGAGCCATAATTTATTGGATATTTAATATTCATCCTACGGTCGTTCCTCGTGGACGTTAAACAAATCAGGCATAACCTGCACAAACGAGCCGGAGAATACAAGCGATATTCATGTTTATGCAAATTCTAGTCATGATGATTTTAAATTTAAAAAAACACACACACCTTTGCGATTTTTTGTTTGTAAGGGTTTGATTTGGTTGTTTCTGCTCTGGAAAATTTTTAAATGACCACTTTCAGAGATAAAAAATAAACAAAACAATATGCCCCAAAGTGCACAGCAAAGTGATATCTTTTCCTTTGAACAGTGGCATCTGCGTTATTATAGGTTTTCCCTCTTGGTACATGACATATTATTGACATCGAGTTCGGAATTCCATAATTTAATTTAAATGCTAAATTATCGTCCACATGAAAAGTGAAGTGAAAATTGAACCCTGATAATCGAAAGGGGGAACATGTATCATACGTTGATGGAGAAGAATGGGACAGCAATGGGTCCCGGTTTTTTTTGTTTTGTTTCAATGACCACCATCATAATTTAAGCGTCCAACGAGCACGACCAGATCATGTTTTTCGTCGTGGTTCGCTACAAAGGATATGTGCGCACTGCGTGTGGCTTTCTTGCTTTTCCCTGCGAAAGGAGTGTCGTTGTGCTGCTGGTTGTGCCAAAGTTTGTGCGAAACCCAAAACCTGCACCCCTGGGTTGTGTTTGGTTTGGTCGTTCACGACGGTCGACCCGCAGATTCATCATTGGTTCCACTTTTCCGAATGTGTTTCTTCTTCCCGCGATCCCGCGTTGGAATATGTTAAGCGCGAAGCAACGAGGTACGATCGTCATCACTTAACATGTCTTGTTATGTTTCTCATTACAGTGTTTCTCTTTTTCGTCTTCTATGTTTCACGTGTGGCTTTTTGTGTGAGTTTTTTTTATTTTGTGCTGATTTTGGAGTACTTTTATCCCACTCTCTGACGTGATCGTATCCCAAACTCAGAACGAGAAGGAACACCGAAGTGATCGCGGTCAAGATCGTGCCGCACACTCTTGGGGTGGTCGGGAAAAGGTGTACGCAGGGGTAGGCGGGCGAATATGAACTTACCATTTATGAACACTCCAACGGAATGGTTCTTTAAACACAAGCATTCATCCATCTTAAACTTCGGTACAACAACATTGACACGCAGATTTGGCAACATTTGCTCGAAGGGACTATGAGAAGTAAACAGGTTTGCTTAAAGAATCAGCTTTATTCCGTGCTGTTGACTTTGACGCCTTCGACACATTGGTCGTAGGTGAGAATTTCAACAAAACGTGAGTGTGTGTATAGCGCAGCTGGGAGATGTGTATCGATCAGGTGAAGATGCTAATCAAAATTATTCTATACTAAGCTAACATTTGCTCTGGCGAGTCCATCGTAATCGAATGGGTAAACAATCTCAGTCATAGTCTATTTCTGACCAAGGCTACCTGGTGTGATCTGGTTTCAAATCCCTGTAAAAGGCGAACCGGTTCTTGCAAGAATAGGCGACATCGATCGCAACTAAATTCTTCATTCCTACCCCATACCAATAACTCGGTAACCGGTTAGCCAACGCATCGAGCTACTTTCTCTAATGCATTGTATGCAAATTTGTGCATATCGCCTTTCTAGCAGGAACTCGTTCGACACCCTTTTCGGTGTTTGTCAACTCCGGAACACGTCGACGTGAGTCAGCCTGGCTCTCTCCAAATAACATAAACAACCCCATCCAGCAATCTCTCGTTTTCTCGTTCATACTGTAATTACAGTGATTACCAATCAGTTTACTATCGTCACGGTTAATTTTAACCATTGTTGTCATTACGTAACATTACGCAACTCGAACTGTTAAAAAGTTTGGTGTGTCCAAGCTCGTTGATGAATTGGAAGTGTAATTTATCAGGACAGATCCTCAACTATGGGACAAGTGAAGCAGCATCTCGGAAAGATAATGGTAATTGAGCCTTTTCAGACGTTGTAATAGGCTTTTTCCTAAACTGTTTCAACTATGCCCCAGTGCTGGCGAGAGAAAGCAATTGTTTTTCGACTCAGAATATCCCAACTCGAGCGCCAGAATAACAGACTGGAAGCAGAAAAAGAGTACTGGAACGTTCCACGCCATAACGGACACACGCATGCAGCTCAGCGATGCACTTATTCCAATAATTGAATCGTTTGCACATCGTTGTCTTCCACGAGGAGGAGCTGCAGCGAGCGAAGTGAACGTACCTCTCCCGTTCTGCAAGTAATTACTTGAAAACGTTGTGTTTAGGAGGTCCAAAAAAGCCAAGGAATACGTTGAAAAGAGATGGAATCTGAGACAAAACACAAACAAGGGGAAAAAGAGGAACCGGCGTAATTGCATTGATTGGATCCAATCTCGCACTCGAGCACTTCTGCACGCGAAGATGAACGAAGATCCTCGGTTGTAGCCACTTTGTCAGCAACGAAGACGCGAAACATCGTCATACCAGAAAGCGCAAAGAGTTGCCAAGGGTCTAGAGTACTTGAGAGAAAAACATAAGGTGATGTAATCATGTTACCCTGAACTTTACCAAACCGAAGAAAATTCCAATTCTCATCAACAACATTCAAAGTAGATTGGAACCTTTCCAATCAAACTCAAACAATTACCATACTGGATCTTAATCATTCATTTCCTAAACCAACATCCTTTCGTTTGTGTTGTCAAGATAAATAGCACTTAAAAGCGAATCGAAATAGTAACACCTTCATATTGGCATTTTTATTAGGATCGATCTTCGTACGAAGTTCTCTCCAGTGCTGCATCCTAAATGGGATTTCTTAAATTCTTTTCAACACAGTTCGTTGCCGCAAAACTGTTTGCTTTTCTTGTGCCATAAAATTTTGCGCTCCTTACCTTTCCTTCTTCGCTTCATGCTCTGTTCCATGCGTCAGAAAGCAAGCTCTTGTATTTGGTTAAACATTTGCACAATGATGAGATAAATAAACGATTCAGTTTAAAATTGGTGCGAAAAACTCTCGGAGACAAATATTTGACATTTTTGTGAAACGTTCAAGACGTTATCGATACCTTCTCGTTTCGGTCTAGTTAAGTGTGCAATAGAATACAAAAAAACAGGGGTCCAGGACGAGGCGCTAATTAACTTAACACGTATCTTTTACCTCCGCATTTGTGACACTCAGCTAACGCTAATTTCAAACCGTTCGTTTGAATGTAAGCCAGTGCAATAGCTTCGGTTTGATGTTTTCAACAAATACGTCTTCGCGACACTCCAAAAACACAGAACAGCAGAAGCGATCAAATAAACACTATATGATAAAAAGAGAATGTAATCCAGCAGACGAGAGACGATTTTCGTAAAACAAGCGTTGGAAGAAAAACATTGAAATGACTTCGACACGAACGCAGAATCGGATGCACAATGGCGCCAAATTCAACATTAAACGATCATCACGACGATCATCATGAACACGATTTACAGCCCCTGTCCCACTTTGGTCTTTAATGCTTCGCCAGTCGTGAAACTCCGGTCATGCCAGTTAGCCTGGACGCCGCAGCATTGCCATTTTATGGTGGTATAAAAGTCCAATTCAAATGTGTGACATTAAAGGGAAAAGTACCGCAAAGATGGGTGGAAATGACCAACCCACGATGCAATGAGGGGTTTGTGCTCTGCATTTTGGTGTTTGCACCAAACCAGTAATCCAAAAATTTGTGGAATTTGATAAGTGGATAAGTTCCGAAACATGATTTTGTCCCTTTTTTCGGATAAAAGTAGTCAACATGTTTTTTAAACGAACACGAATGCATATGTTGAGCAGAAACATTCGATGGTTGTCTTCCCTACGATTCGATGGTTGTTGCAAAAACTCAAACATAAACAAGAACGAATCCAAAAACCCTTTAACATTAAACCTGACCTCTCCGGTTGGCCTCAAGGTCGACCCGTTCGAACTCCGCTCTGTTCCAGCGCAGAAACAAACGAAAAAAGTTGTACTCTCCAATTATGAACCGCCCTGTGTCCTCCCCCCCTCTGCGGTTTCCATTGCCTTGTGGGTTTTTCTCAACGCTAGAAGTATTCTTCCTCGTTCGTGCGTTCATCGACTCGCCGAAGGGAAAATGACAAATGATCATCCATTTATCTGCCAGTATCAATCAAAATTCGAGGAAAACTGTTTGCCACAGCTAGGAACTCGTTTCTCCCGCTTGTTCGATAGACGATTGCATTCGAAGCTTTCCTCTGGCCGGCCAAGAACTTGGCCATAGACCTTCGACTTCGAGTGTGCTTGTGTTCTTTGCTTCTTTCGTAAAATAAAACATGCCTAGAGAAGTTGAACGGGACGACGAAGTACCAGCATCCCAGAACAGCAATACAGGAAGAACGTAGCAGGAAAGAGAGATGAAGGAGTCAAAAATGATACCGTCCGACAATTGAGTTCAGGCCGAAGGAGGATCGTCGTACGGCCGTTCCTGTGGTTATGGTTCGTGACTTCGATTTCGAGAAAACCAGAAGACGATCGTTAGCACTCGATGCGTCTCGGTGCTCGATCACGACCACGTCGCCTCGCCCCGCGGGGAGAGGGATGCTGACCAGGGAGCACCACCAGATCGAGACGGAAAAACCGGCGGAACGGCGATGGCGGGTTGCGGAAAATAAATAAAACGATCAGTGCCTTGTTATGAGATTTCAACTTATTGCTTTTTCCTTCTCTCCCTCAATCTCACTCTATCTCTCGGTTTTCTTCACCTGGCCAAAGACGGAGGGACGAAACCAGGGGCCGGGTAGGATGAGGTTTTCTTATTTTGGCCATCCTGGTTTCTCTTCATCTTTGGTGCTTCTTCCTTGCTTCCTTCGCAGCTCTTCACACAACAAGGTGTATCGTCGTTTCCACGCCGATCCTTCCTTCTTCCTTCCTTCGCGCCATGTGCTGGCCAACCAATAAACCCAAAAAGCCAACTTGGTGGTGTGCGTGATGCTGGCTTGCTGGTTGCTTTCCGAGATCGATCGCGTCCGCCGGGTTGCCGGATTCTCGCGGAAAGTCTCGCGAGTGCGTGATGGAAGGAACGCGTTCTTACGCATGAGCAGATGTGGCTTGGGAGTTCCAACACACACCCACATAAACCGAACCAAACGCTCCAGACAAATGGCAAATGGGTGTACTTACACACACTTTTCCTAAGCAGCATGCGAGCAATGAATGAGATTTTCGGCTCGAAGCCGCAAGGCCCTTTTTATTCCCATTTCCATTCTTATCCATTAACTTTCGTCGTCTCAGGCACTTTTTGACCTTTCTTCAACTTAGAGAAACCTCTTGAAGAATATTCAACAGGAAGGATGTCCTTGCATCGAGACCTGCTGTTTGTACTGTTTTGTATGCTCGATCCTATCGTGAGTTGTTCTTTGTCTATTTTATCACAAAATTTTGTTTGAAACACTACAATCTGTTCGTCCATAAGCAGGTTATCTGGTTGTGTATTAACAAATGGCCTTCCTTATGTTCGAAATATGATCCAAAACCTGTGATAAGGATTTCAGACCAATGATTATATTTATTTGTTGTTAGAATTTGTTGATCCAGTCCAATCATTGAGTTTTCTTTTTTCCCTGTTCCTTTCCTATTTACGTCCAGAATTGAGAAAAGGTGTGATTGCTTCTTGCGATTTGCCTCCCAATTCTCATGGACAACCGTCCCAGTAGTAAAGGAGAGAAAACAAAACGGAACATGAACGATTTGAAGTTTCCATCCTGGGGTAATTTTTCCCCGGACGGGTTGGGAAATCTACAGACGAGTCTGGTGCGCTTGCGTGCATCGTGTGGTCGAGTAGCGTAGATCTCATTTTCTTCCGTATATTTCTGGTTTCCTTCTTGCTCTTTCCGCCCCCTCTGTCATTCAGACTTGGCCTGGGTTGATCACCTTCTGACGGGAGACGTACGGCATTCTTCAACAATACTTTCCAGAACGTTTCAGTTGGTGGTGGCTGTATAGGAAAGCATTTTCTCTTTCTTCATCTCAATGCAAGCGGAGAAACATGTACTACACCAATTACACGCATTGTTTTTCATATACTGAGTAATAATTGTTCAACAAAATCTACATCTTTTCACACAAGCCAGTGTATAACAGATTAAAAATACTGTAAGTTTGCCGTCACTTTGTGCAACAGACACATAATATCTATTCTTATAAAATGCAAGAAACAGCAGGACAGAGATACGAAAGAATGGTAAAATGTCAAGCGAACAGGACAACCAGAGAAATAGAAACCTGAAATTTTACGACAAAATTTATGACACTGATCCCTTCCAACCTGCTCTATCTCTCTCTCTCTCTCTCTTTTGGGTGCATCCATTTGCTAGAAGATGATGCTACGAAAAAGGTGCCTTTAGACAAGATAAAGCTTTGTTTGAGAATTGACTCTCAAGCCTACAGCAAAAATTGTATTGCAAATGTAAGAAATGTACGAATTAAAATTAAATTATTTAAAAGCTTTCTTCGGTGTAATTATTCTGTCATATTTAGAAACCGTCGAAATGATATTGCCGAAAGAAACTACACAATGAAACGATTCAATAAATGTATGAAATGATGGCATATTAAACAGAAAGTGGCACGCACACAAGACAATATGTAATAAAAACATTGAACAAGCTATCATATGTTAATAGATTGGATTTTTTAGTAATCATAAAAAAGTAAAGAGAAACGCAAGCGCCAAAACTTCCCAACCTTCAGCAACACTTAGCAGCTATGCTAAAGTCTGTGTACCGTTTTGCTAGAGGTGCGTATTTTGCATTCCATCAACGATCTCCGTATTATACTGCCCAAATGTTTTGGACGTGATGAAACTTCTAATGGCGAATGTTGTAGAACTTTAAATACAATGAGCAGCATCGTGCAGAGTGGAAAATGAAGAGGAAAAATCAAACATGCAACCATTCATCACGTGCGAAGAATTAGTAAAATACTGTCGCGAAACTGGCACCAAACGAATAAAAGGGTGATCCTAATCACATGACAAATGAGTCGACGAGTTCTATGTTTCTATTTAAAAGTCAACAAGAACGTAGCTGAAAAGGTTATTGGTAGCTCTCATTTCAGTTATCTAAGATACAGTATACTTTACACATTCAGAAGAGTCATATAAAGTATGTATGAAAGTATAAGTAAGTATTTACTGAAACGTGAGGCGTACGTTAAGTTTGTTTGTTGATTGTTTATATTATTTTTCCCTTATGAGGCTGATTCGGGTGCTATCTAGTTTCTACGTTATCGCGATATCGCGTTATCTGATAAAGAATGCTTTGTATTCGACCCACGGGTTGTTTGAACTGCAACAAACGTACGACTTAGTTCCCATGGTTTAGTGGAAATGAGCAGAAAATGTACGAAATAAATTACATAAACGACTGTTGAAATAAGTTTGAAATGGAGGCAACTTACCTTGAAGGGTTGAAGATGAAATCCATGAAAAATAAGTATCTATTATTAAGAGAGCAACCAGCAGCAGCCAAAGATTGGCCACGGCTGCGTTGCGTTTTGGCATCGTTCTGGCTACCGTCGATGAGCGGCCACCATCTTTTCGACGGTCGATCTGCCGATCGACAATTGATGGAGAGCTGATCTGGGTCGAAAGTGTTGTGATATGGTGCGGATGGGCCTTCCTGCGCTTGCCGAACACCGGACGGTGCGAGGTGACCGGCCTGTCTTGTAGGCTGGGACCCATCTCGTCATAGTTTTGGCGTGGCGTCCAGGTTGTCGACAGCCGGACAGCACTAGCAACTGATATGCGGTAACATTGGAAACATCATTCCACAACGAATCGATCGACGGCGTTCAAGGGTGGAGGTAGAACGAAGATAGATAACATTCACGCAACACACGCGATACTCGATAACGCCAGATTCGCTCAACGGAGCGCACTTCTTGAAAACACAGGCCTTCTTCCTGCTACAACACTTGCGAGTGATATTTGAAACTTTTCTACGCACCGATCAACTGTGCACTATGGAATCTTCCCAACACTTGTTTTCTAAACTAGCGGACAAAATGTGTCACGTATAACTCTGCCCATTTCAACAAACTGTGAAGTTATTCAACATTTTCCGCTTACTTTTTTCGTATAAACACTTAAGCGCATTTCACAAACTAGATGCAACCGCAATGTCACGACCCCGATGGTCACAGCATCACAGTGTGTGTGATCGTGGATGCTTGCGTAGGATACGATCGTCGATAATATTGTACGGAATGGATGTCATGGAAGGATAATGCTTCTTTTTAAGAGTTGGATACCCTAACAATTAACCTTCTTAAATTCAGCGGGAGCTTGTCGGTCTTATTATCGAAATTCCAACGCTAGTGAACGAAGCCGTACGACTGTGTTTATTCGGAACGCTCGACAAGAGATCTGTGCGGCTTTCTATACTCTTCCGGAAAGATTGGAATAATTAACCCCGGCAGCACGTTGATTATTTCGTAAATAATCAAAACGACCATCACACAACTAACGATATCGGACAAATGCACGACTATATCACTCTCGATTGCATTATTGAACCCGTAATTCACGTACGTGCGTTCTCAAACGCGTCCCGATCACAACTTGTAGTCGGTGCTTCGAAAGACCGAGGTGAACTGCTTGGATACGAACTGACAACTGAAACTGACAATCGAGTCTAGCTTGTAACGCGCTGTTTGGCAACACCAATGTCGAGCCGTTTGCGCGTCACATGGAAAGCTTATGCGAGCAATAGAGGTTTGACGTTCGTCGATTCGGTTATGCAAGGGTTGCCTCTGGCGTTTGATACAGTCCTGCACTGTCAGCTGTTTTTCATATGTTTTGATTTTTGATCAAGCAATGGCGTTGTACATGGTTCATTCTGTCTCCCTTTCTGGCCACCAGCCTGCAGGTTGGAGCATCCTTCTTTCCTAAGCTCAATTCCAAACAAAAGACCCCTTGCATCCGTGTTTGAAGTGCGCGGTGCAATCGGATGTTCAGTTTTTTTTAACCATCCATCGAAAACGCCCACAGCACGCCTCTTCCCGAAGGAGTGAAAAACATCTTCAGTTCCATCGATCCTAGTACTTCAGTTTGCAAAGATTATGTGTGTCCCTTGGCTGGGGAAGTCGTGGGCCTAGTGCATCGATTGTTGATTTACGTTCGTTAGGTCAGCAAAAAGAGAATATTGCAAATCGTGCAGTGACTCCATGACCTACACCTGATCGATATTATTACTTTCGACAGAAACGGAACACAGTGCTTTTATTTTTACTCATAATCTCATCTTAATAGGACTGTAAATAATTTCGATTTGGCTATTCTTTGTTCGTTTCAATTCTTCTTTATGGTTGCTTCTATTACGTTTCATTTAATGGGCAGTGTTTTGGATACCAAGGGCCAAGGGCCAAAGTGTAGAGATGCTTTGAAAATAATGTAAACTGTCCCTTCGTTTCCATTGCAACAGTTAAACTTCCAAAAACAAATAATTTAAAGTGTACCAGCTTATCTTCCACCGTCGTTACCACGTCTTGCAAAGTTCACGCTGATTAGGTGTGAGTCTGCTTTATCGGCTGTGAAGTTGTTGTTACACTGGGGGAAAACTTTGGATCAATCACCATACCAAATAACGAGTGTTGTATAAGCCTTCCGAAAGGATAGCTGATAAAATATTCAGATAAAGGTAATTGAAAACATTCCTCATCTGAAGGAAAATGTCATTCACCAACATGATAATCAATCTCTGTAATGGCCTTCACCAGCGTAGGTCCTTTTTCCCTACTCCAACATAACGCGAACTAGGAAAAAAACCCAAATCGAAATGATATTGATTTTACCACTATAGTAACATATGCTCTATATTCCTTGTGTCATGTCTGATTGCTGTTTGCTTTTCACTGTATAATTATTATACTGTATAATAAATTACGTTCTCTTTTCAGAACACCACTGCAACAGAATGGCCCTCCGCACTCGTTAGCAACTGCATAACACGAAATGATGCTTCATTTACCATCCTGGTGCTATTCCAATGGATACCTGAACGCTACTGGAGAATTTACTTACGTGTGACTTGCTTTGTAACATTAATGCTTAAGGAAAACGTGGCTGCAAACACAGAGCTGTAAAACATACAACCAAACGTTTGTCAATTAATTGAGCAGAGCAGTTGAAAGTGCATTTGCCGTTGAACTTTGGGCAGTAAAACCATTAATATAGATAACCAATGCTTCCACAACATATGAGTAACGATATTAGACACCATCAAGCAATCGTACAGAACATTTAATCTCCTCTTAAATTCCCGTGTCCGCATCACCATAGCAATAAACGAGCAAATAAACGAGAAGACCAACAAGATGGAAATTCCACCAGAGGAATGGATTGAGCGGGCCAAGGAGAGCATGAAAAAGTTCCTTAACCGTGGCGGAGCGTCACGAGGCGATGAGCCGCAGACGCTGTGTGGAGCAGCACTGCAGAACACACTGGGTTACGCACTTAATCTTACCATGAAGGATCCAAACCAGTGGACGGACGAGGAGCTACAACTCGAGTACATGGAGCAGCTCTGCTTCTACGACGAGGAATCGTGCAAAACTATCGACAAGCTTACGCAGCAGATTTATGGCCAGGGAGTAATGCCGGAGGAACCGTGCCATTTGACGATCCTGCCCATCGAGTTGTACGCTGAGGGGAAGCTCTACGAGGTGGCATTGTTTCGATATCAGTTTGGCGTGCTTGAGGCCAGTGAACCGAAGTACGTGGATTCGTATGGTCGTGTTTATGGCAGCTTTCGGGACTTTTTGCGCAACAATAAGTATCCTTCGGCGGAAATGATGTACCCGAAGGAAGGTCGCTTGAAAGCGGACGAAGATAAGCTGGTGGAGTATGAGATCTGCAAGACCCCAGCGTGGAAGGCGTACTATTTCAAGGCATTGGATATTGCCACGGGAATCATTGGTAGGACTTGTGCTATTTTGTATTTTTTTTAAAGACTTCGGAAATAACCATCTCCGCTTTCCAGGTATCGCTGGTGCAACTGGAGCAATATTTCTATCCGGAGGTATTGCGACACCTTTCGTTGCGGCAAGCATCGGATCAGCATTGTATGCAACCGGTCGTTCGATTGATGTCTTGCGGGATAAGAGTGCCCATCAGGAGTCGTTAAATCCCTTCCGTGATTCCGAGTCACGCACAGCGTGGTTGAGCCTTACGGCCCACGTGCTTACGTTTGGTACGATGCCGCACATTTCCGCCCTGTCCGGAGTGGCGTCGACGAGTCACAGCATTGCCACCGGATTTAAGGTGTGCAATTTCATCAACGAAACGGGCAACATCATAAGCGACCTGGTGATTTGTGACACTCTTTCGGCAATGCATTCGAACTACTATAACGCGTCCATTGAAACGCGGTTGGCGCATGCCGCCTCGATCTGTTTTTGGACGAAAACCGTCATCAGCATTCGGCAGGCGGAATTGATGATGAAGAACAACGCGATCGTGGCATTGAAACTGTTCGGCTTCGAGGATCATTTCTGTGACTACTTCAACAATGACTCGCGTGCGATCGACATTGGTTTGCGCATAGTGAAACATTCGCTCGAAAGCAACGTACTCATCGCGTCCGATCCCGAGGACCACAGTGCGGTACGGATCGATGGCATACGGTTTAGCATGAAGGCTCTGCTGACCTGTGAACCGAATGAGGTGGAAGTTTTGTTCGATATTTTGCTGGGCATTTCCACTGCCTCCGATCGTGAGCTGTTCGAAGAAGTCCGTTCCCTAGCGCTTCCGGAGAACGGAGAAGATGAACAGCTATCCGTGCTGATACATTTCTTATCCATGGAGGCCGAAAATGAGAGCTTGCCGGTAGCTGAGATGATGGAAATGCTGCTTCAAACTTACGCGTCCGTTCGACGGTGCGAAAAGAAAGCTCTTATCGAGGCCACTACGTTCAGTCTCTCGGTGGTGAACGGAATTAACTTGGGTCAAGGATTGTGCATGCGCCTGAAGCCCGCTTACATCCTTTTCGCCTCCAAACGATCTCATGAGCCTTCTAACGGCAATGAAATGGCTGCTGCATCCGACAGTGAAAACGATCGACAGACCGATCGCTTGCTGCGAGTTGTACTTGAGTTGTCTGCAGAACAGTGTGCTCGTCTGTCGGAAGTGATCCGTCACGACCCAAACTATATGTCTTTCTTTAAGCAAAAATCCACATCCAGAACTAACGTCTCAACGATGACAAAAGATCAGTCGGTAAAGAAAGAAGAACAAGAACAACTTCTCTACGATAAGCTGAAGGAGGATATTCTCCAAGCCTTCGAAAACGAGAATATATGATGATGAAAATATTGGTATTTATGCTGCAACTTCCCATGAACGGGCAAAAGAGTTGGAATCGAAAAGGTGAACGTCATAAACACAAAAATAATAATGTAGCAATAATTGCACCGAGTGAACCCTAGATGAAACATTATCGTTAGATCGTGAAAGAATCAAATACCAAAATATTTGAAAATAGTACTTCAAACTGATAGCCAATTTTTTTGGTTCATAAGCACTGAAAGATAGGACGAAACGTACACGAAACTCAACCGAATAAGCTTTTGTAGAGTGGAATCGAAAAGGATATACAAAAGAAGCAAATTAGTTTTTCAAAGCTCCTTAAATCTTAACGAAATCGCAACTAAAACATATCATCTTAATACGAGTAGCATGAATAGTAAATGGAAAAATTAGAAGCGTTTTTATAATCAAATCGGATTTGGAGTTACATACATATAAAATATCAATGTATATCATGCATACACCCACACATGTCAATAAGGCAATGCCAATGCCGAGCCGTATCTCGAGGCCAAAATAAGTGGCCTGCAGTTTTATTTTAATACCATTTTTCTCCACTAAACCTCTTTACAAAGATTCCATTTTATTACACTGGCTTATGTTGGCAGTAATCAAAAATGCACAAGAATCAAAACGAAAGTTGAACCAATCACAAAACATATCTCTTGCGAACTACCTGACCTTTTTACCACAAAACCGACCGATGGGGTCACAATTTCATGAATAGTTTTTATAAAGACTTGATTTTTTTTTATAAAATAACTAACGAATGCTTTACTTTGGAATACAAAACATACATACAAAGACGAAACACAAGTTTGCTATACAGTTTAAAGTGATAGATTGGAAGAATTTTTAGGGAAAAAAGAGCGTAGACGCGTTGAATGCTAATCTAGCTATATATAGATATATACAGGAGATAACTAGTGAAGAACAATTTGAGAATCTGGAAAAAGCTTTGTAGGTTTTATATCAATAAACGTAAGTAAACAAATGAGTGAAACAATTAGAATGTGGCAAAGCAAAAAACAAAAACATATCTATTTGTGAAATAAAACAAACAAAAGGAACGAAACGAATACCAAACATACACAACAACAAACACCAAACAACTGTACTAGTGCTGAATGAGGAAAAATAAGTGTTGCAAAAAGAACTTTTCGCGTAGCGTTCGTTGAGTAGAGAGCAAAAATGTAGTAGAGTGCAAAAATGTAGTGCAAACAATGTAGTGCCGAGCAAAGTTCAGCACTTTTCTATTTGTCTCTTATCATTCCAACAGCTATATCTATTGGTCTCCAGGTTTTTAGAAGGAAACCCTTTGTTAAAATCATACGCCATCATGAGCGACGAACGGAAAACCGGTTAAGTATTGGTTATCTATTGAAAGAGATATATTTTATATGCGCGTTTGTTACAATTTCTATGGAATATATTTGTTAAACCCGTAATGCTACTATAACGCTGAAAGCACTCTGTCAGGTAACTGAATAATGGATAAAAAGTTGGCTTGTTAATAGCGGAAGTGAAATAGAGATAGGTAAAATATTAACTCAAATGATTGGTGTGTATTTATATGGAATCCGAATGTGATATTTCTGTTGTTCATAGAAGAAAATAATCCTTACCTTAAACAAAATTATTTATTTTACCTCAGAATGCTTTTTTTCTTCTTTTTTGAGACGAGTTGAAGGGTATGCAATTTTAAATCAACACAAATTCTTAACAGCTAGAACTGATCACTAACTACGGATGTTTACATTTTCCATTAGCAAAAGTTAAAAAAAACGAAATCATACAGCAAACAAGAAAAATCGAGCTAAGCTTATCATCGCTAAGCAAGGAAACCGACATATGTTGTATAGTCGGTACACCAAAGTTTGTGAAATGGATTTTGTTACGATGAGTGTAGGCAGATTGAAACGATACCACCCAAATAAAAAAAAAGCCAGCATAGCGCTGTAATGTACCTTTCGTTTCGACTTCAAGGAATCTGCGATTGGCGTGGAGGAGTTCGCCAAATAGCACTCGAGTTCCGTTTCAGTTTGTGCGCATCGATGGAAGGGAAAAGGATCCGCAAGTCTGGCGTCATCGGTTGAACGGAAAATAATCGATCCACCACCTTAGTGTCGACCATCGCCTGCAGTGTGAGGGTCTTGCGGAACTCGGCGGCTGTAAGGTAACGATTAATAACAGTTAGACGCTAAAACCAATGGGCAATCTTTCACATTGAACTTACTATTCTGGCACCACTCTGGCGTTGGTGGACGTTTCTTTTTGCGCGCGGCGACATCTTCCGCCTCATCGTCGTCGGTGGTGTCGTCCGTGTCGATCATTTCGAACTTGAATGTTTCTTTTTTAGTAGCCGCTGCTTTCTTTTTGGCCGCCATTTGTTGTTGTTCTTGCTGGAGTTGCTGCTGGCGTAGCTTCTGCTGAACCATCTGTTTGTGAAGCTTCGTTTCCTGGGTTTCCTTCATCTGGCTTTGCTTCAATGTTTCAAGAAGCTCACGATCAATCCTGACGAAAGAATGAGAAAAAAATACTTGTAATGATGTTGCCCTGTTTTTCAACTCACTCGCTCCTTTACCTTTGCTGCTCGAGTTGCTTAGCGAGTGCTTCCCGTTTCTGATCGGCCAAAGCACGTTGTTCTTCCAGTTGGCGGCGCTTTTCGAATTCTTCCAGTTTCTTCGCTTTCCTGCATGCATCGAGGCGTATCTTCTCCTGTTTTTCCTGTACCAGCTTCCGGTACTTTTCCTCCTTCTCTCGTAGCAAGCGTTCCGCGTGCTCCCTCTTTTCTCGCTCCATGGCCTCGCGCTGCTGTGCGGCCAATCGTTGCTTCTCTTCGCGCTTCTTCTTCTTCTCATCCAGCAGCGAGGATATCGACGAAGCAGCGGACAATGTTCCACCACCACTACCGCCGCCCTGGCCCTGTGCACGATCGGAGCTGGATTCGCGCGACAAACTGCGCGCCGTGCCGCCGCAGCCGGTGGTTGCATTGGTTCCAAATTTGCTGTGCAGCGCCTTGCTCTGCATCTGGTGAATCTTCGAAGCGGACACTGCCTTCACCAACGGTTGTGTGGCACAGTTTGGTGTGTAAACGGTCTCCTTGGGCTGCGCCGAATGGGCAGCTGATCCGAGGGACTCGAGCGAGCTAAATTGTGGCGTGGTGGCAAGCGACGGAGTGCTGATCGTTTTCAGGACGCGACCAACTCTGGGCTGAGGCGTGCCGATGGAGGTCGTTGCCTTCGTAAGTGTTCCCGTCGTCGTGGAAGCGCACTTTTCGAATGCCTGAATACGACTTTTGATCGGACTCATGATGCACGGGTTGAAGAGTTCATTGTTGTCCTTCATCTGCTGTTGTTTTGACGATGATGGGAACGCACTGGAGCCCTTCTTCGATACGCTTGTCGATGCGGAGCTTTTCTTCGGCTTTGCTGAAGGTCCCGCTACGACTGGTTTCGGTTTCATTGCCGGCAACATAGGGGCTTGATTGGGTGAGTTTTCCACCACGGAATCATCCTCCGTCATGATACTAGCATTTACAAGAGTCTTATGATAGTTTGCTGCTGCATCATGCTCTTTACTTGCACTGCCGGTCTTTTCAATGACAAACGTATCGTTTGTACCCGTTTGTGGCTGATGCGCGATTCCTTGCGTCGGAAGGTTGAACGTTTCGTTGCAAGGCGCTGTATTCGGTGGCGAATTAACCGTGAAAGTGCCATCTTGTATACTAGGAGGCAACGCATATGTTTCATTAGCTTGCGACTTGCCTGTGGTAAAGGTTCCGTTCATGTCCGACGCCCGTGATCGGTTGGCCGGAGGGAAAACGATTTTCTCCAGAACGACTTGCAAAGGCCGAATTTGGTGCTGCTCCATCTGTTCCTGCGCGTCTTCATAGATCGATTTAGATGAAGTGTTAGACTCCTGTTTCTGCTGCTGGTTGGAATCAACAATCGATAACTTTTCGGTCTTTATGCGAACCGGTTCTATCGACTCTTCCTCCATCGGTGGTGGAACAACTTTACTTGCCTTTGTTGGTCTTCCTCTCCCACGACGAGCTCCTTGTTGCGTATCGTTAAGGCTGCTGGACGAGCCATTTATCGACGATTCGGCCGACGAAACGGCTGAACTAGAGGCTTGTTCATCAGCCAGTTTTTGATCCTTGGCCGTTGCCTTCTTCTTCGTTCGAACTTTCGGTGCCGGCATTTTCGGAGGAGGCAGCTTCGGTGGAGGCATTTCTTCATCCGAGAGAACTTCCACCTTCGGTACCACTAACGGCACAACCATAATTGATGCTTCATGACTGGTAGGCTTCGCTGTCGCCATAGCAGGCTCATCCTTTTCGGACGATTCATTGGTGCTGCCGAACCCTTCGTCTTTGCGATGCTGCGTGTCATGCTGGATGTTCCGGTTTGCATAGTTGGCATCATTTTCCGTTTCCATCTCATCATACTGGTCGTTCTGGGGAACAGGTTTACCCGATCCAACGGCAGAGTTCTTCCCGTCGGCTTCGATTTTCGACTGGCGTTCTTTCTTCACGATCACTGCCGTGAACGACTCGTTTCGCATTTTCGAATTCAGCGTCGGTTCCTTTAGCTTTTCTTGCGCCTTCAACGCTGCTGATCTCGAGGGACGTGCAAACGAAGCTTCTATCGGAGCCGTCTCCATCGATTGCTGGGCACTACCGGGAACGGGAGCGTTATTGCCATTGCCAAACACATCCAGCATGCGCACGGTAGATCGGCTGGTCGCAGAAGCCATGCTCTTGACCGGCTGTTGTTTTGATGTTCCTTCCTCCTCTTGCCGGGTGCTAGAGTTGGTGCTTTCGTCCTTTTCCGAAATGGACACCTGCCTTTTTGGCCGTTTCTTATTTTGCACTGGTGTGCCGCGCTCGTTTGCTTGCGCGACACAATCGTTCAACTTTTTCTCGAACTCCTGAAACAAGCACGCACGGTTACATTGCAGGAAAGACAACAATGCTTCCGTAGCTATAGCTTACCTTGAACTCTTCCTCCATTGCTTTCTCCAGTTGCAGGGCATCGCCGATGAAGTTGTCGAAGAGTTCCATTAATTCATCCATGCTTGGATTGTTTCTTTTCCGCACCAATCACGAACGAGAATCAAGCAAAATCTCAACCTTCTTAAATAATAAATTGTTATTAGGCACTTAAACAGACGCTTCAATGTTTTGCTGTACTTCTTCAATGGTGGATGTCTACACCATGACGCGAGTTCACTGCATCGCTCAGATTCTACGAATTTCGGTCAATGTTTCTTTTCTGTTTATTGCTCTAGCCGACGGATAATACTTTCCGGAATTCTGGCGACAAGAGAAAGACACAGAAAACTCGGAAAACTTATAACACAGCACGATGGAAAACCAAACACAACCGAACCGCCTAAAATCCAGCGTATCTTTAAACTAAGGACCGTTTATGACAACCGAACAGGAGGCGAAGAACTGTTCAACTTTTGAACGAACGGTTTTTCGAGTGACAGCGTCGGAGCATCGACCAAGGTTATTTAAGAAAAGGTACTCTAGATGGTATTCAAATAACATAATAAAGTTTTGCAGTGTATTATCCACTTCTAGTTAATGGATAAAGTGTTAAAATAATTTGTATTATCCTCTTATTAATTTAGTTTTTATTCTCTAACTATGTTCTATCCGATTCTCTATCCAAAACCGTGCGAAAATTGAGGCGAAAATTCGTAGTTTGACAGCAGATCTGTCATCTCGTTCGCTAATCCCCGTATACAATATTTAGTACCAGATGTGCGAAGCTGAGGTGCGGATGCTTTTTCGACGAGTGTCGCGGTGCGTTGGCTTTCGCAAAAGCTGAAGGTTACCAGACCAGTCACAACATTAACAAAAACCTCTGGCACCATTCGTTATCGTGTTGTATCAACAAAGGCAAGCTGGTTCGTTTATGGATTTGATTTAATTCGGTGTAGTATCTTGCATCTTGATGCAGCAAGCTGTGGTCAGAAAAAGCATCAACTAGATCACAAAACGTTTTGTTTGGCGACGCGCATTAGGGGATGCAATTTAGATGTCCGTGTTATGGCGACTGTGAGGTTTTATTGCAAGTTACAAGATTTGATGGATCGTTCATATCTTGTTGGTGGGTGTATTCGATTTAGATAGATTTATCACAAGACGAATAATCTTCGGCAGCTTTGTTTTAATAAACAAACGAAGGCGGATGTGGTGGAATTTCCCGTTGGCATTGTGGGATTTACCCTGATTCTGGTTTTGGTTCTTAAAGTGTTTATTATGGGTTGTGAATTATAAGGTTTGACTAAACATTGTGATGTGATGTAAGATGCCGTTTCGAGACGTACTGCAGGGAATGGCGTAGCAGTTTCCTAGTGTTTGTGGCCGAGTGTCTACGGTTGTTAACCTAGTAGTCTCGATTTACACATCTAGCACTAGATCGTTGGTGAGCAACGATCATTAGTCGCCAAAGTATTCCAATTTTGAAGTAAGTTGGAACGGTTTTTGATTGTGTTTTTTACTCTATTCAGTGTAGGAAAGTCAATTATGAAAATTTCCATGTGTTCAACCAAGTGAGCTCCAAAAGAAATTCCTTTTTCGATAGTGTAATCACCCTCCTTGTCGGCAAGTAGTAAATATGCTGCGTACAAAAAAGCGCCCTTTATGCGACGTAATCGCTTGGTAGCCCCAGAATTTGGGTGAAAAGGCATTTCTTGGAATCGGGAGAAGCGCCGGTGAAGGAGAGAAAATCAGCCGTCCTCAAGCCGTCCAGACAAAATCGATCTATGCTCTCTTTTGGCTGTCGAAGGAACACATCCGGCAGACACACACAAACAGAAAATGACAAACCAGTAAGGACGAACAACTGGACCTTCCAGGCGCCATCAAAGAAGGCCACCCCCTCAAAGAAGGCGAAGAAAAAGAAAGTGAAGCGTTAAAACTTGACTCTACGTTAGTTTGCCAAAACACATCAGGCAGCTTGCTCGAAGGAAGCTTAGGTTGGCGTTTTGGACCCTGAAGTGATACATTTGCATCGAACGCCGACGAATAATTTTCAGAACAGCTGCTCTGCCACCACCACGTGAGAAAGGATAACTTTGTTAAGGTTTGTAGCATAAAATGTTGCCATTATTATTTTCCCTTTTTTCGCCTGCTTTCGGTCGCATGTTTATCGTTGCATGCTGCGTTTCGTTTTCTTGGGAAACCAAAGATCGTCGCTTGTCTCCGGGATGTTGTTGTTTCTTCTCTCAAACAAGCTTCAGTTACAGTTTCCTTTTGCGTGCCCAAGGAGTTCCATGCGGTGTGCACTGCCCTGCTACCTGGCAAGAAGAGAAGCCGGTCTTTGCACCTGCTCGAAATGCAAACTCCGTTTTGGTTGTCTCCGATTACCTTGGGCCATGAATAAATATGAAGAAGATAAACTTGTTTTCTGGTACGAAATGGTCACCATATGGATGCGAATATCAATCGCTATTTCAATGAATGATAACAATGATTCTAGGGCGCTGAAGATCATTGATAGAAGAATCAATAACTTATCGAAAATACGTTCTAGACACAACAAAATAACTGTTTCCTCAGAAGTCGTGGTAGTTCCACGTGACAATTAGATGAGGCTGCTGTTGCTAAAGTCATTGGTTAATGAAGGACACCGTGTCCTGTTTACCGTTAAGGCCGTTCAACCAACATTTCCTTGACCGACTTCACTGCAGCTCATAATGCTGGGCACCGTTGCTTTAAGGGCTCCGGCTTATAAATGAGTTTTTTTTGCTTATCCCTTCCAGCAGACTGTCTTTATTTAAGAATTTCTCATAGGATACATCCCTGAATGAATGAAGCTACCCGTTTTGGGTAAACGTTTGCCTTTTCATCAACTCCTGTTTCCGCCCGTCATGGTTAAAAAGTTGAACCGAGAGGAAGTCCTCTTCGTCATCGTGTTTGGTGTCATGACGTGCTGCTCGTGACTCACATGGCCACTTGGCACGGTTCATAGGGTAGTACCTACTTGGTGTACAGTTGTAGAATTTACTTTTTACGTTACGTTAAGAAGCGTTGTTTTTTTCTTTGGTACACGTGTTGTTGACGCCTCTCGATTCTTTTTTTCTTGTACTGCAAATTACGAGCAATTTAATGTTCACAGTAAATGAGTTATAGTTCGTCAATGATGAACATTTTGGCCACAGAACATGTGATGGTATCATGTTAGCAGGGATTGAAAAAATGGGTTTTTTCACAAAACGAAATGAAATAAAGATCGATGAATTCGTCACCTTCTTATGCTGTTTTTAGCGATCCATCTACACTTACGTAGTGCTTTTTGTGAGGATGCTGCACTAAGTTGGCGAAAACCGACTCATTCCTACCACTTATTTTCAAATGCAAAATGGTAAAAAAACATGGTTATTACTGTCAAATGGGATACGCTTGTTGGGAGCATAATGTACCTTGGTAGTTACAGTTTATTTTTCATGCTCTCGTACGCATCGTTTCCTGTTCCCTACTAACCATTCCATTTGGGTCAAGTGGCATGGAGTATTTGGTTTGGGGTTATTACTCGAAAGAGACGGGAAGGTACTTTCATTTGAATACCATTGGCAAGAATCTCCAGATGCTAGAACAAGTATGTGTTAATTTATTATTTAAGATGGGTGCCCTATGCGGGTCTGGAGGAAAAACAGAACATCTTTTCTGCTCAATAGTGAATTGGATCGTCCAGGGAGCTTGGTTCATGAAAACATGATCCTTCTTCAAGTAATCCTTCGGAGGGGGAGCAACTCATCTGCGTTTGAAAACTGGCATACGTACGCAGACGTGTGCTACCAGAAGATCTAGAAAAAGACCAACCCTTTCGTGTTGTTGGAAATCTCATGTTACTTTTTCGCTTTGTGGTGGCGTTTCTGGTAGAGCGAGGCTCAAATAAGTCTGCAATGCATTCGTTGCTCGGCCGGAAGAGATATAATTTCAATGATCTCCGTATTGCTCCCTCTATGTAATAACGGATAATCGCGTTCCGGCTGTCGCCAGCTCTTTTTGGAAAGGCATGTGTCCATTTGTGGCAACATCACATTTCGCTTTGGAGATTTCTCCAGCAGCAAGCAATCAGAATCGCTAGACTCTTTAGTTGCTTTTCCCCACCGTGGAAGTGAACGTGTCTTTTCCGGCAAACCTGGGAATAACGCACGACGGCGCGTAAAAGATAAATCATATCGAAAGTAAACAAACGGTAGGTGTACCTTTTCGCATATTTGCAGACAGTTATGATTGTGTTCTGCTGAAATTGTCAATACGAATTGTTTAAGGTAAACTTTTAATGTAAAAATATCTTAACTTCAATATGTTATAACCATAAAATACATGCACTTGACATAGGGAGCTATAAACTGAGAGTAACAAAGTTTAACAACCGGCTAGAAAACCACTGTTTCATTGTTTTCATGTTCGACGCCATAAATAACCAATTCATCCATGAAAGCTTTCTATTTTCTGGCAAAAAGATTAACAAACGTTGTTGGCACGTTTTAGTTGTCGTTGCCTACAAACAAGTGTAAAAAATAAACCAAAAAATGTTTAAAATGCTTTTCGCTTAACCGAAAGTTTTGCAAAAACATTGGTAAAGCAAAGCAAGTAATCAACAAACAAAAAACGTTATCGATAGAAACACCTGATGAATGTAAAAGTTTTTTTTTGTTTTTGTTTCGATCGGAGCTATTGAATGATTAATGTTGACGTTGGTAATGCATTACTCCGCAAAATGACCCTTTATTTTGCTCTGCTCAGCATAAGTCGTTTTGATGTCCGGCAGTGGAGTATTTGGTGTTAAAATTTGGTAAATTCAAAAGTTAATATGGTTTTATCAATTGAATTCAATTTCTCAGGCTGACTATTTGAAACAGAAGCATATGGGATTATCACCCAGCGAAAGTTGCCATATCTTGAAAAAGCAGACAACGTCTGCATTTACCATTGCTCTCATTTTTGCTTTCTCATCGAGTTGCGTGTCCATTTCGTGCAATTTTCATCTTAAATTTCCCCGAAAATGGCGTTTTATGTGATGCGCATGAGGGAAACTTATGGCCAAACGATGTGGCTCCCTGGGGGAGACGGCGTCTGGATGGCGCTACGGAAAAGAAATGGTTCCGTGCACCGTTCTCCATCGATGTTTACTTTTTGGGTGCGAGAATTCTGTGTTTTGCTTGACTCACCGGTGCTAGTGAGAGACCAAGGGTTTCGGAAAACGGGAAGCTAAAGTTTACACAGAGCGAAGAGATAAAATGGAAACCGACAAAATGAAATTCCATTGCTGAATTTGGATACCGGCGAGTTTGGGGTGGGGCTCAAGGAGCATTCAAACTTGCCTTTGGCCCCTGTGGAATTAAAACAGAAATAGATTCCCTAAAATTGGACGCTGAGACGCTCTGCTATACCACCTGGGATCCTCTCCTCTGCACATTTCGATTCCATGTTGCAGCTGTGCATACATTACGCAAATGCATCACGCCAAGATAGTCTCCTTTTCTTCGTTTGGGTCCACATATCAATCGCCGGTTTTTTAATTTCATCGCCATCGGTTTCACAGAACCGACTATGACGAAAAATAGAACTTCACCTCGGGTGCATTGCAACGAATGCGACTTCCGATGCACCGACAACTCCGCGATCGCCATCTTTCAGACCAGTTGGAGCAATACTCCATTCTCTAATCGAGTCCCTTGCCGATGGCGCACACGATTGTCACCATACGAACGAGATCACCGACGATGCAGTATGAGCAAGACCAGCAAGACCGTCCCTGGCCTGGCTAAACAACGTTTGATGGGGACGGGTTGCTACTACGCATATTTATGAGAAGAGAAAAAATGGGCACCTGCAGTTACCTGTCATTACAGCATCGACAATGGAATGGCGCCTGCCGGAACGTGTCATTGAGATCGACGATGGTTTGTGGAGTGGTTTAAGGCAATGAAAAAAAGTTTCCAGGCCTTATTCTTCCTTCCCATTCCGTAGTGCTTCCTTGAGTTATAGTATTTTATTTAAATAACAGTGAAGCAAACATACGCCTGATACCGATCGTGTCGTAAGGATCAGTGACATGATGTACGACCTAACCTTTCACTCTTTATTATTGTTACATCTTTCAAAATATACTACCGGTTGAATACCCTTAATAATTGAGAAGAACTCATGGAGAAATTTACTAGCATTCTTCGAAGCTGTAGTCAGTGTGAGGTGGCATAATGTTGGCTAAACGACAGTAAAACAGATGTCTGAAACTCATTTTCCCACCGTAAAGACGCTCGTTTGCGTCGATTGCACTTTTACTTGAAGAATCCTCCCATAGAGTTATATAATTAGTAGTTTTACTACCTCTTTCCATCGTTCGTAAAACGCTGTTAAGTCATAGTTTTTATGATCTTGGGAGTGCACTATTCAAGCGGATGTGTCAGATGATCGATCGATCGGGGTGTTGTTGGACGCTAATGCAATGCAACAGTGCATCTCCGGTGGCAGTTTAGAACGTAAACCCGAGCGTCAGCGGTGTGTCCAGTTGTGCCGAAGGGTAAACGAGGGGTGTAATTATTTAAATGAGTCGTTTGCTGTTGAGGATGATTTGTTTGCCGCCCGACTATTGGTTGCGACTGGTGGTGTGAATGGAGTGCAACAACGCTTTATCATTGCCATTTTTTTTTAATTTGTTCCTCATTCAGTATTCCCTCTCGCGTAAACTAGCAGATCGCCAAAGGTGTTAGTAGTTTGCCGCTACCGTTTCTTCTGCACTTGGTAAAAGGTGGGTGGAACCCCTTTGCAATCACTTGGTGCTGGTGGCGAACAACCAAAGGAAAGTGTTCAATTACTTTCAATTACGGTTCATCTAGCATCCTAGCATTCCCGCCTAGCTTCTGTATCGTGTATGTTTTCAACTTTACCGTTGCGCATGACTAAAGTCTGAGCCGGTACTCAACGCACCGTCAGGCTTTTGACGTTTCTGCTCAATTAGCTCGCGATCGGCGGCTATACACTGATACAGTGTGTATTGGATCTTCTTATCGTGTCGCGTGTGTTGTGTAAAATGGAGGGATTGGAATGTACGCACAACAATCGTCGAACGAGGGTAAGTCTTGTCGGCAGGTTTTCTACCTGTTCGCTGCGATGGGCAGAGGAACGTAAGTTTTTTTTTAAATTTACTTTCCTTTCTGCTTATGCTCAGTGGTGCCAAGATTATTGACCGAATGCGGTTAGTTGTGGTTGTTAGTGGCTGGAAATGTTTCTTATTTTTAATCTGAAAAAACTCTTCGAACTTAATTTGATCGTATTGCTAGTGTAGAGTATACACTTCATAGCACTTATGCAACTTAAAACCGTACAAAATATAGCTTAGAAAGCTAACGTGTTCATGATGATGTCAACTAAATTTGAGATGAGATCGTGGGAAGCGAACTGTTTGTCGGCACATCTGTTGCAACGATCGTTTGGTACCAGACGTTATTAATTGCATACTTTGCGTGGGGTGAGAAATCAGTTCAAAAGGTGCGAATGACAGCTATTGTATAATTAAACTCTTGTGCCTTAAGACAGTATCTAAAGCTCAATTTATAGGAGTTTTCATTTGTCCAATCTTGAATCTCCTAACATCTCTCTGTAACAGATTAATATACTTTTATAAAATGTACTTGTTAATTGTACACGGATACAGTGTTTCATTTCCAATTATTTACAATTTGACGTAATTTTATGAAACAATACGGTTCCATGTTTCGGGTTCACTCGTTTTCTCTGCCTCCATAGGACATAACGTGCCATGCGTTGAAACATATTTATGTTTATAGTAGAGGTCTGTCGGGAATTGATTCATTGTAAATAAAATTGAACGCGATCGGCTCATGGTTGACGCGCTTCGATGTCTCGATGACGCAACGTGATGATGGTGTAGCTGCAACCTTGCCGCGAAATCGGACCACCCCACCAAATTTTGGTGCGGATGCGTCGAGTCTGGAAATTGATTTTCAAGCCGGAGAGCTGAACTTCGGTCGGAAGTTGCACGGTCGGTCGATTAGTGATTGAGATATTGCGATGGGTGTCGATCTTCCCAAACAATCTAACGATCGAGAGTTATCTAATTTGGTTTTTGCACACTGATTTCGCAATTCAACTTCATTGGTTTTGTGTGGGGGTAGCAGGTAGGGGTTTCTACTTTCCAAATTTGCGAAATGATCATTTGCTCAACCGAAATTATATCGATTGACCAATACGAAGGGGCAGATTGATAATTATTGTTTATATGAATAATTTTAAGCATCCTCGATTATAGCTGAAGAAAACGGTGGAATGTTTCATAATAAATAATACATGAAATGTTGAATCTCAAGTTATCTACTTCTACTATGCAAAAACAGGCGTGAAATAAAAAATCAGGGATTTATTACAGGATGAGTAAAACGACCTCGTAGTTACTTCGCCTTTTATGAACACTGGTTCTTGTGGCCGCTTCATTCTTGCCTTCTTATCTCGAAAATAAATCCACAACATGAGGCGTTTATGTTCTCGCGCCATCATATATGCGGAACCACGAGAGACCGTTTCCAGCTCGTTGTTCCCCTTTTTTCGTTTAAAAATAAAGTACTACCGAACCAGTGACTGCAAGAGCGTTTCTTTTTTTACTGCCCTCGTGTTTTCGTTGATAATAACATATTGTAGCGGACAAGTTTCTTCCAGCGCGCGCGCTAGAGCAAGGCGCTTTAATGACATTTTTTCGGAAAAGAGATTGGTACCGCAAAATATTATGGGGGTTTTCTTGCAGAAACGAAACCGACAGGGAAATAACAGTAAGCTTCAAGGTCTTCATGTGTTGTTTGATTGTTGTGAAGAGAACGCCTCTCCACTGGATTTCAGTATGGGCATACTATTATTCCTATGTTGTAATTGGTAGCGACAGCAGAACGGCCTGTTGGTCTCATTATCGTCAAGACGATCAGCAAGTGAGAAGCTTCAAAATGAGTTTGAGAATGCTCTTTTCTATAGAGGCAAACGTTTCATACGAATATTCATGTAAACTGAGCACATCTTATCTTCCATATAAACCAAGAAATCGTTCAACAGTTTCTCTTGAATTGTGTTTTCATTTTGGCTGATGCAGAGTACTTGATATTGCTAAACAAGGAAAAAGTATTAGAAGTTTATTGATACCTTTCCATTTTACAGACTGAATGCAAAATGTCCGACCCAGACACGGCCTGGTTGGAAGAATTGCTGCAGGACGTCCAGCTGGAGCAATTTCTGCCACGGATACGAGATGAGCTGCAGGTGACCCGGTTGGCCCACTTCGATTACGTGCACGTGGACGATCTGGAGAAGATTGGACTGGGAAAACCGGGCATTCGACGTTTGCTGGAGGCGGTAAAGAAACGTAAGGCACAGCAATGGCGTCGGAATATTCTTTCCAAGCTGATCGGGGGCGGCAAGCAGCAGCCCCAGAAAAAGACGGCACATTCCGCTGGAGGAGGAGCCGGTGGAGGTCAGAGTGAGGAACCTTCGGCGTTGGCCTTGACCTGCCTGATCCACGAAAAGGATGTGACACTCTCGGTGAAACTGGGCGATGGTTCGTTCGGAGTGGTAAGGCGAGGAGAATGGCACGCACCGGGGAATCATATCGTGCCGGTCGCGGTGAAGGTGCTGAAGGCAGACACACTCGCCCAACCGGGCGTGATCGAGGACTTCTTCAAGGAGGTGCAGGCGATGCACGCGATGAACCACCCGAACCTGATCCGCCTGCACGGCGTTGTTTTGTCGCAGCCGATGATGATGGTGACGGAGCTGGCCGTCAATGGGTCGCTGCTGGATCTGTTGCGCAAGCAGTGCAAACACACGCCGCTGCCGATGATCTGGAACTGGTCGGTGCAGATTGCGACCGGCATGGCCTACCTGGAGAGCAAGCGCTTCCTGCACCGTGACCTCGCATGCCGCAACGTGCTGCTGGCGACCGGAAACAAGATCAAGATCGGCGACTTTGGGCTGATGCGTGCGCTTCCCCAGCAGGAGGACTGCTACGTGATGACCGAGCACAAGAAGGTTCCGTTTCCCTGGTGTGCGCCCGAGTCCCTACGTTATCGCCAATTCAGCCACGCCTCGGACACGTGGATGTTCGCGGTGACGCTCTGGGAAATGTTCACCTTCGGCGAGGATCCCTGGGTCGGGTTGAATGGATCGCAGATTTTGCGCAAGATCGATCGCGAGGGAGAACGGCTGCATCATCCGGACGCGTGTCCACCGGATGTTTACCAGCTCATGCTTCAGTGCTGGGACAAGACTCCTTCCGAGCGACCAACGTTTGCCGCTATTAAGTAGGTTACGATGCGGTTCATATTCCAAAAAAAAACCGTCTCTATCAATCTTTCGGCGATTTTGTATCTCTTCACCAGGGAGTTTCTGACCGGAGTTCCCCCACCAATCTACCGAGCGGTAACAAATTACAATACTGATAACCGACTGGCGGTGCAACAGGGAGACACGATTGTGATCATCGATGACCGTACTGAGCTGCAATTCATAAAGGGACAGAATCAAAGAACGTTTGATATTGGAACGTTTCCCAGGTCAGTCCTTAGCGCCAAAACAACGCGAAGGCTTTTTTAAGAGTGAAGAAATTAACACCAACATGCTTTTCCACTTTTACAGGAATGTCGCTATAGATGCGAGAAAATCCGCTGGAGCGGGTGGATCAAATGCGGCCGCCATTAGTCGCCCTTTGCACGATTCGTTTCGTCACACTGGCCATGGATCTCCGTTCGGTGCGTCGTGGGGTAATCCTACCAGTCTGGAATTCGGTGGAGATGTGAAACTAAGAAGTATGCAACAGTTAAACCGAGGAAAAACGTTTTTTCAATAGCTTTGTATCGATTGTATGTTTTTCGTTTAGGTAAAACAAAGGACATGGTTAGTGCCGATCGTCGTGGCAAGTGTGTCTCGGAGCAGTACGTGAAGGAACGTAAAAGTAACGCATCGAAGCAATTCTCCTACAACAAGCTGGTCAACGAAAACCACCAGAAAACTCAACAGCATCCGAAAGATGTCAAACCACGCCCTTTGCGACCTCCTCAACCGCAGTCGACGACGACGACGACGGAAGGCATACTGATCGATCTGTCCTCCCCGAACGAAGATAGCACGTTTGGCGTTGTGGGTTCCGGCTCCCTAACCCCGGCCGGTAGTTTCGCTTCGATTCATCGACAGGTAGCAAGTATTCTCGATGAACCAATCGATATCCCGACTGAGGGGGAAGATCATTTCGCGCAGACCCACGAACACCAGTCCCACCAGCAGCTTCAAATGGTACCAGTTTCTGCCACAAGCGTCCTCCATCAGTCGACCTCGACCTTAAATGTTGGCAAGCTCGAACCACCACCCTATCAAATGCCTCCAAAGTACAGCAACACGTACGGTATTGTGCAAGAGAGTGGCCTATCTTACCTGAGCTCCCAACCCGAACCGGATCCTTTCGCACCGCAGCAGGAATCGATCGTTGTAACATCTGGCTATGAAAGTACATCGTCCAGTTCGGTCAGTTCTCGAGATCTTATGGCCAGCATCAAGCGGCAACAGACAATCGAACAACTTCCATCTTCCATCCAGTCGGTAGCACTACCTCCAGTGCCGTCCATCTACGGAAACTTGCGTGGTTCCGTGTCCAACATTAATGCCAACTATGGCCGCGTAGGCACGACTGATTTAGATGAGCTGACGTCCAGTATGCTGACCACGCTGAATGGTGGTTCCGGTGGTAAAGATCACAGTCTCAACGAATCACTGGAGGTGAACGTTAGCGGTGGCACAGCAAATGGGATGGTGTCACCATGCGGTGGATCCGCAATGACGCTGAATGTGGGAGGACCAAAAAAATTGGATAAAAGCTTCCTCGCCGAACTGGAGAAGGATATTTACAAGAACGAACCGATGCCGGGCAGCAGTATGAATAGCTCGGTGACCTATGCTGCCCGCAACAACGCCAAGGATGTGTCACACTCCAAGTACGACACAACGGCCAACCTGGCAATGAGTCAAATCTACGCCAACCAAGCCAACTCGATTGCGCTGGCTGCGTCTTTGCAGCAACAGCTTACGCTTTCGCCAAAGAAACAAAACGTTCTTCAGCAGTCGGCAGCATCGTCCGGGGACACGACGAACGCTGTCGTGCAGCAGTTATGGATGGAACGCAACGCTTCGTACGCAAGTACGTCCAACGGAGGTGCTGGTGGAGATCAGCAGCTATACGGAAACATAAATCAACAACAGCAACAACCGCATGCTTCACCACAAAAGATGCACAATTTTGTTGCACTTTCGAACAGACCCGCCTCAACGATGCTTCCAAACTCTTCCGCGGGTGACACTAGGTCGATGCACTACGGCTCAACGGTCGATCTTTCCGGACCAAACATTTATAACTCGGTCTACAACGGAAGCATCGCGGGAGACGTGTATCAAACAGTAAGCGGTGATCTGTACGATGTGGTCGCTCCTACGCCCGCCTCAATGTACGAACGAGTTCCGACAACGCAACAAGTGTACAACAATTTGCTCGAAACCCAGCTCAATCAGCCGGTACCGGCTATCTACGACGAGGTGTCGAACGACCTTGGCGACCTCCGACCAATCCGACCGGCACCTTCTGCGCCGCTTTCAGCGCAACAGATCCAAAGGCGCTTGGATCGATTGGCGCAGCAGGATCAACAGGTGGCGAATCTGATGCAAGAACTGGGCGATGAGGCCAACGAGGAAGAAGCACGCAATTCGCTGGCGGCTGTTTGCTGGGATCATACACTCGCTGTGCGTCATTTTAAAATCGAGCGACTATGCCGGTAAGTCGAAGGGGTAGCATAGAATGTTCGCTGGCTTGGCAGACACTCGAGTAATATGGTTTCTTATTTCCAGACTTGGACTTGCTAACCGTACCAGCTGTGAAGAGGCTCTCCAGAAGACAGGATGGAGTATCCAGCTGGCTGCCTCGATATTGTTGGAGACTTAGGGGCAATTTCCCATTTATTAAACGCGGGAAAATGAACGGTGGTTCAACTTTGTACTCTTGAATGCAATCTCCTTCTCGTTAAGCTTATGTACATATGATTAGGTTAGTTTAGTTACGTACTTGTGAGTCTCGAATGTTATCTTGAAAAGAGAAAGGATACGAAATAACCTGAATTAGATAGCTCCATTATGGGTTGCTAAGGAAAAAAGCGATGTGATGTTCAAGTTATTGTTGGAGTTTTGCGTTAGAAGATGTTGGATGAATGCAGAATGCAGAAAATATTGCGTAAATTTTCATTTGTTAAGAGCGTTTCATTTTACGAAAATGGAGCATTCTATAGCTAATGAAATTGCAGAGAAAGAATTCTCGAATACCGGATCGAATATCAAACCAGCTCTCGAATTCTAATAAATGTAAGGTTTAGATAAAAATTTGATTTTTTTTTTATAAAACATATTATACAGTAGTGAATATAGATTATTTCTTTACTGCAAAACGAGACAGGTTTTCTGAGGTTAACAAAATTGAATTAGTTTTGATTACCTTGTATTTTAGAAAGCTTCATTTTTAATTTGTATCTGGTTGTCTATGCAGATCGTGAATGAAATCTGAAAAACTGAACTCATCGTCGTAACAAAACATAATATAACAAACTGTTACAAAACGTAAAATGATTGCTTTTACTGTGTTTCCGAACTTCATTATACTAGTTAAAAGACTGCCCGGCTGGCAAAATCGTCATGCTTTCTCGTTTTGTTGTCAACAATTTTCGATTAGAAAGAACAAGAAAGCATGACGATTTTGTCAACCGGGTGGTGTTTACTGCTGTAATCCTGAAAACAGATACGACGATTCTTTTTTCAACAATAAATTAGACATTGGAAATTGCTCTCAACTGTATGTTTTAACCGTAATTTTAAAATATAAAGTTTGCTGATACAGCTGATTGCTGAACAATTCCTGACATACAGAAACCCGCCCCCAGGTCGTTGAACCGGTAATTGTTACCGGTTACCGATTCAGCGAATAAAAAACATGCGGCATCGAGAGCTGTCAACTCTTCCATTTCAATTTTAATCCCCGTGGCATTCACTACGTAAGTCTAAAATCCTGTAAATTTTTTATGAAAAGCGTGTTTAAACGTTGGTTAAATAATGATTAAACTATGCATTAGTTCGCCAGGAAGAGTTTACCATGCGTGAAGCAGTTGATTCCCGTTGGAATCTAACTGTACGAAGATGTGTTCGACCTGATGTGGCTCTAAGCTAGTGGGCCGTGCAAAACGTGCACGCTTGTATTGTTTCAGTGTAATATTTAGTTACGACGATTCTACCTAAAAGTTACTCTTCTATGTGTAGTGTACATTCTATCGGATTAAAATGATGGTCTGGTGGAAAGTTAGCTTACAACATAATTGACTGGACGATAATCTTTCATACGTAGTGTAACATAACCTCACTAACTGCTTCATTTCTTTTCCTTTCCTCTGAACAGGTTAACCGTTGCTCCCAATTAACGGAACGATGTCGGGAAATCTAGATATTCTCTCCCTTAAGGAGGACGATGTCACCAAGATGTTGGCGGCCACCACGCACATCGGAAGCACCTCGGTGAACTTCCAGATGGAGCAGTACGTGTACAAGCGCCGTTCGGATGGTGTGCACATCATCAACCTCGGTCGCACGTACGAGAAGCTGCTGCTGGCTGCTCGTTGCATTGCCAGCATCGAAAATCCGTACGATGTAAGTAAATGTCCTAGCTTGAGGTTGTAACCCCCTGTTATCTGGAACAATCGCGGCATCCGTATGATCGAGCTTTGTCTAGTGATCCGGATAGCTTACCAACGTTCCAGTAGAGCAAACAAGAAGTTCCTTTCCACTGCTGAGACGAAAATCAATACTCATTTTCTACTCGGTGCACAAGATAGGAGCACATAGCTTCCCCAGAATGAAATCGAATGGATTGCTTATTTATGATTAGTTGTCAAACACTTACTTTAATTCCTATTTTACAGGTTTTCGCGATCTCGTCGCGTCCGTATGGTCAGCGTGCCGTGCTGAAGTATGCCCACCACACCGAGGCAACCCCGATTGCCGGTCGTTTCACGCCCGGTGCCTTCACCAATCAGATCCAGACGGCTTTCCGCGAGCCGCGTCTGCTGATCGTCACCGATCCGCTGACCGATCACCAGCCCGTCACTGAGGCGTCGTACGTCAACATCCCGGTCATTGCGTTCTGCAACACCGACTCGCCGCTGAAGTTTGTCGACATTGCCATCCCGTGCAACACCAAGTCGACGCACTCGATCGGTCTGATGTGGTGGCTGCTGGCCCGTGAGGTGCTGCGTCTGCGCGGCAAGATTACCCACGACAAGTGGGAAGTCATGCCCGATCTGTTCTTCTTCCGCGATCCGGATGATGCGGAGAAGGAGGCGGCTGCCATTGAGGCTGCTGCACCAGCCGCGAAGGACATGTTCCAGGACGAGCCGGTTGTGGTCGAGGAATCCAACACCTGGCCGGATGATACCGCCGTGAACGTTCCGGTCGTGCCGGCTGCGGTCGCCGCGTTGCCAGTCGGCCAGTCGGATGACTGGAATGAGGAAGATACTGCCACGCCGGCGGTCGGTGCCGTCTCGTGGGGTGGTGCCGGCGGTTTCTAAAAAGCCATACTAGTGGTGGATAAAAGGAAAGGAATAAAATGTGCTAACTTCATGTTCCTTCCTCCTCTGATACATGAAAAACTAGAAATTGCAAACATTATTTCCGAGACCGATATCCGAAACCATTTGTTCACTTAAAAATGGTAGTAAACAATTGCAACAAGCTGAATATATTGATTCGAATGAGCACTCCAATCCACAGAAATGTGCTATGAAATTTCTCAAACCCAACCAGACGTCAGTAGGTTTTAAAATTATCTGGTACACCGTCACGTAAATTGTTTTGAAGAACTTAAACACAACGGAATGTATGAATTATAATGATTTTTATTGCTTTAATTGAGGAGGACCAAAAATTCTAGCGTCGTGCAATCATCGTTTTAAAATGTTAATTCAAAGACGTAAAAATACATAGTAAAATGCGTCATTCCACCCATGCGTAACCAAGTGGGTTCTTTTCATTTTCTATGAGGAAGGCAACAGCAGGCTGTGTCTTCTCCGAAAGGCGTTGAACTCTGTTGCTTGGATGTCGAATGTGGTGGCTCGCATTACGGTTGGGTTGTGTTTCGGTTGTTTTTATATTCCATCCACTATCTGTTATTTGCCATTTCCGTAGCGGTATCTTCTTTTTAAAGTATCGTCGTTCTTGCATTGAAGTCCGCGGGTTGCTAGATTGCCTAAAAACACGCTCCAAGCCAACGGTTCGGGCGAGTCGTCGTTCAATTGGTGCTGAACGCTTCTTCGGTAACATACGAACCGCTGAAATCCGTGTAAACAGTGAAGCCGGGGCGAACCACATGTGGATCCTCTTAGAAGTGTTTAACTAAGTGCACAGCAGTCGGATAATGTGACTAGGACACTATTTAGCTACAGATAACGATTCGACAGTGATTCAAAAGTGTAGCTGTAACATGCCGATCGCAGTAAGAAGTTTCACGGTGCGGTTCAACAGGACATTGCCTGTTTTCTGTCCGTTGCCGGTTAGACGCGGTGCGTCTTTGGCTCAACAGGAGAGAATCGGGGATTTAAATGCGACACAAGGTGGCGAACGGACAGCTGACAACGAGTGGTTGAGTTTTTAAATATGTTTCTTTCCATATCTAGGAGAGAATCAAATATCGGATGGAAAGGTGCAAAGAAGACGACATGAGCACGATAACCGTTTTAAAATCCTGAAAACTGTTGCAGAAATGTGGAAAAAACGACTTAAAAAATAATTGTTATAGTTCTCGACAACAGGTGAGTGCAAGATATTATTTCCTTAAAGTTCAAATTTGCTCCCTAGCTAACAGTTACCCCGTCTTTCTTGGTACACAAAATTTGATAGAAAAAAAGAACTAACCATCGTTCAAAGCTAATTAACACGTGATCGACCATTACCAATTATCGTTCGACGAAGCTTCCTCGTGGAAAGTTGTGCTTTTCGGTTGATAAACCTTTTCCTTTGGCATCCTTTCGCCGCCAGACGCAAAGGGTTATTGATTTCACGATGCACAACACGTGATGGACAGCGCCAAAATACAAGCGACTTCCTTCCTCTGCCGGTCGCAAATGAGGTGTTAAATGAGCGGCCCTGTATTGATGCACTACCTTTTTTCGCTCTTCCTTTCCATACAACGTCCATTCCGACTGTTGAGAAAATTGGCTTATTAGTGCCTTCAGGGGTGGCCATGCAATCAATGGGTTTCTTCTAGTAGGTTTACTTTTTATTTTGTTTGGGATGTACCGTGAGGGTACTCAAAAGAAAAGGATCATGTTTTTCGTGCAAGACTAAAAAACGAATGCAAACCTTTTTATTCTTCTTATCCGCTTCATTATTCAAAGACGGAAGGTTGATCTTGAAATGGCATTTTTGATGTTTGACAAATATAGCCTACGGAAAGCCTAATTCATTGACAAAATCCATTCGCCTGCGACTCTTTTTCCTCAGCTTTTGCTCTGAATAACATGATCTACCTGAAGGTTAGAAAGAAATAAAACGCAGTCATTACATCGGAGGTCGTAAAAGTCGCAAACAATCGCGTTGATCCAATCAACTCAAGCTCGATTTGTGAATTTCAATCATCTGAAACGATTTGTTACTTGTGGTGTTATTTTAAAAATTAAGTTTAGATGAGAATTCTTACGCTCAAAGGTGTCCTCGTGTGTCAAACGATGACGATTGTAAAATTTAGCCTGTGTTGGATGTTGACCAACTTTATTCATTAAGACTCCGGGAAGGTCATGATCACAACGCCACAAACCTAGCATGACTAAATCCGCAATAAAGTAATTTTGCTATATGAATTCAAAACGTTTCGCATAATAAACAATTCCTCAATTGTACGTTTTTTTGCAATTGCCTTCTCCTTTTGCTGCGTCGGTGAATTTCTTATCCGTCGAGTTACTGCTGAACGTATAGCCGGTTGTTGCCGGCAGCGTTGAATATTTAATATTCGGCACATTTCAATTGAAAATATCGACACATGGACGTGAGTTTTGTGTGGTATCCTAGGCAGGATGGGTGGATTTTATTACTCAAGAAATGGATCATAAATCACGACGATTAAAAAACCTCGAAAACAGAAGACATCTGTAACTGGTGAAGGTCTTCAGAGAGTGGTTGTATCGTTGTAAGCTAGGCAAGCTCCATCCGATCGGGGTTTCCCCCATTTTGGTACGGTTTTAGTACTAGTGACCCCAAATTTTCTCAAGATGGAAAAGAAATTCGGACACAGGAATACATCACCTTCAATAAGTCTCACTGTTCGAACGCATCGATGTATTGTGCGTGTTACGGACTGATTGCGCCGATGTTTTTTAACCTTTTAGAGCTAGTTTTGGTAGACTAGCGGCCATGAACGCCCTTCATTGTGTTGGGGGTGGTGGTTGAGGGCACCGAGTGATTTATTCTGAATTTAATATTATTCTACATCAACAGGTGGATCGACAAAGCTTTAAAAAAAACTTATACAAATTGCAAATGCTTTGATAACGATCTTTTGAAAACAAAAATCAGTGTATGACGGATGAGATAGAAAATGGAGGTTTTAAGTGTCTTAAACAAAACATTACTCATGCGGAATGCGGACATTTTTTAATATCGTTTCAATTAGGATTTAGTTCACATAACACATAAAGGGAAACGAAAAACATCCTCAATAAGTGGAACTTTCAAATTAGTTCCATTCCTGCTCATGCTCCACTAGCTTAATGACATACCAACGTAGTGTAAACGGAACATTAGATTTCATTTGATCAAAAGACTTCAACGACTGAAAAGCTTTAAAAAAAACTTATACAAATGGCAAATGCTTTGATAACGATCTTTTGAAAACAAAAATCAGTGTATGACGGATGAGATAGAAAATTGAGGTTTTAAGTGTCTTAAACAAAACATTACTCATGCGGAATGCGGACATTTTTTTAATATCATTTCAATTAGGATTTAGTTCATATAACACATATAGGGAAACGAAAAACATCTTCAATAAGTGGAACTTTCAAATTAGTTCCATTCCTGCTCATGCTCCACTAGCTTAATGACAAACCAACGTAGTGTAAACGGAACATTAGATTTCATTCGATCGAAAGACTTCAACGACTGATAAAGCGATGAACCCTGGTGGGTGTCTGTGAAGCAAGTTAGGTGTTCCCCGTTCAGGAGGAGGATATAAACGTACACAAATTATCGAATCTTCGTAATGAAAAATTGTATGAACTAGTCAAACCCACCCATGCCAGTCATAATGAGTCGTCGTTCCACTTCGTTTGCTGGGCGATGTACGAATATTAATCGATTATCTAACGTTCAGGCGACGCTCGGCCTCATCACCATGTGGGCATCGGTAATAGCTCAAAGCAAGGACGCGCAAGGGTGTGGTACCGATGGTGGGTTTGACGAGTCTGAGCCCCAAACGATCCTCTTTAATTAGATATTGAAATTTGATAGCACAAATGACTGCATGCAGGATTGCGGGATTACGCAACCCGTTGAGACGATGCCTCCTCGCCGTTTGATAGTGTTAATGGTGAGGATTTCCCAAAACTAGCAACCCACAACGTTCACAGATTGTTTTTCATCGCGTACGATCGATGATGTAGATATTTGCTTCCTTACATCAAAGGTCGGGGGTTGGTTTTGACGTTGGCTTTTCTTATGCTGATAGCATTTTAATGAGCTCTTTCTCCTTCCCTGTAATGCGCTGATGAAGCTCACCAAATATCAAAGCCCAGCTTCATTCAGTGACATGGCTTAGGACTAGCGAAGCTACCAAATTAAGTCGATTACTCTTTCTATCTCTCTATCTGTTGTTTTCGTTGGTCGGCCGCCGTCATGAATGGATTTTTAAAACCCCCCGCGCGATGGAAAACTTTTTTGGACCAACATTCCTCCGCTTCATTTTCTACGCTAATGCACCGAGAGAAGTGTGCGCTGTGATGGAAAATGCGCCAACCGTGTCAAAGTGTGGAAGCTGGGTAGGGCATCCGCAATTTATGCGTAAGTTGTTGTTGATTTCCTCTTAGGTGTGCCATCATTGCGTAGTGGATGGACGATCGTTGTATTTTTTGACCTCCTTCAAGTTACATGCAGAGCTGGTGAGGTCACACGAACATACATCTGATAGCGTCGGAAGATCTCTTCTTTTCGGAAGGAAAAAGTCAAGCAATGTAATCGAATGCATCGCATGATACATCTTTCTTTCACCATGAGATACACGGATCGTTGAGCATGGGTTCCATGCCAAAATGATAATACACATTCCTCGTAGCATAAGTTTGTTGACGTTCGTTCACAAAGAGAGCTCTTTTCAAAAGCAAGCATAAGAAATCATCCTAGATGTTTCTTGCTTTCCACCTCAAGAGCAGCTGTTCATATTTATCATTCACGTTTTTTTGGATGGTAAATAGTTCAAATTAAAACACGTAAAATGTTACGCAGACGAGGATATATTGTGTAGCAGGTTTTATTGGGGTTTTGTTTGAAAAACAAAAACCGATTGTAACGGATTTTTTAAGAAACGGGAGTTGACGGAGGTGATTAAAAATTCATCTTGTTTGGGGAACTTGGAGGAAGGCTTTTGTGATGAGCATTCTTTAACTCGTTGTGCATTGTAAAGTTCACGAAATGTATACGTTAGGAATGGCAAAAAGTTCAGCGAGAAATTAAGGTAAACTCCTCATTCTGCAGAAACACTTACCTCCATGATGTATTATTGTCCAGCAAATCATTTGAATAACTCTTATGTATGTTTTCTCGGTTAAAAATATGACGAATTATTACCGCACCACTCTACCAAACAAAAACCCATGATGATCAGTGAGCGCCATGTTAGATGCGTTGAAACTGTTTGGTGGAAAAATTGGGCCATGATTTCTTTCATGCCAAGCACTCTTAGACGTTGTTGTAATGATCGTTTGTAGCAAGTTGTTGCAGTTTCTTTTAAAGAGTTGATAATATTATGCTTCTAGTCAAAAGTTTTGGGCTTAACCATTCCATTTGTTCGTAAAGATGGTTAGAGTTGATGAGACAATTTTTACAGCGAGTCTTTCGCAAGTGATTTCATCGTTGTTTCAAATGAAGAACAAATCCGTTTAGACTTCTATGTCTTTCAGTGTTATAGAACCTCTGAAAGTAGACGAGCCATAGCAAAAAATATCCAATTTCATGCCATAACTTATGTTTATCTAAATCAGAAATCATTGGAGTTGAATTTGCGCGATTTGTTTTGATTCCCGCAATTCGCCGTTTTCGATTCTGCGATCGGTTTAGCGATATGGACGAGAAGAAAGCATGCAGTGTTTGCAAGAAAGAAAGTTCCTTTCGGAAAGACGCGTCTTAAGGGCTGGCAAAGGTGTTATTCATCTTTTTCGTTCATCTTCGAGGTGCCCAGCTTTTTCTTCTCGCGTGTTCCCAGAAGAATGAAAGTTCACGCGAATGGTGCACGCGAATGTCGTACGCGATCGTCGACGATCAACCCGAGCAGCTCCACCGTTCATCCGCGTGTCCGTTCATTCGCGGTGAACCGCGAGCTCGATCCGCGCGTGGATCGAGTGATCAGTTAACTGGAAACCACTCCAACGAGCGGGCGTGGACCGAGTGTTTCTTAGACGACGAAGACGACGACGACGACGACGACAATCTGGTGTCTGCACGGTGTCGGCCTTTGCGAGCTTAAGCTGTCCGGTCTGTTTGTCGTTAGATTCGGACACGTGCAGAGTGTTGCTGGCTGAGGTGCTTGCGCTGTGTGGAACGCGAATCAACCGAGAAGGAAACCGCTTTTCCTCAGGCTTACGGTAATGGCGAGGCGTTTTGTGGAGAAGTTTAACGTTTCGGGAACATGTCATGGTTAATTTTGTGTGTGAATTGTGGACTCTGCTGGAATTAGAGAACAGCTACTGAGCGGAAGTGCAGTGAGGTTTTCTATTCAAACGTTCAAATATTGAACAACTTTTTAACGAGTATAATGCAGACCCAACATGTACAATTCCGTTTTCCTATAAAAGCTAATATAAGTGCAACACTTTCAAAGTTGTTTTTCAACTGAATCCACTTGCTGTTTGAATAGCTGAACCTTTTTTTGATAGCTGAAGGCACAATTTTTCTACCTCTCGGATTCCATGTCGCGATGTAATAGAGCGTGAAGTTTGTGTTTTTATTAACTTTTTTTGTGTGTGAAGCGGTTTATTGTTGTCTGAGTTCAGGCTCTACAAGAAGAAAAAAAACATTAAAGAAATAATAATAATAATAATAATAACCGGCAGGACCGGCGAACCAAAGTTCAGCCGTGCAGTTGATTGAACACAGCAAGTAACCATTTTCGCGCAAGTGATGATTTCGAGACCGATGCGAAGAAATGGCATATGTGCCCGCAACGAAATGGACGGCTCTCTTTCTCCATTCCCCAATGCCCGATGTCGATGACCAACCAACATATATCGCCGCCCATTCCATGCCCGATTCCAAAAAAGCAAAAAAATAACCCGTCTTGCGCCCGTTACCGATTTTGGGGGGTTCGTCGTCTTGAATGGGTTTTTATTTTCCAGCGGGCGAACAGACGAGACTTTTCTTTCGAGTGCGAGAGCATCGCCGCGCTTTTTTCTCTTTGTTGCGCTGTTCGTGTGCGCCATTTTCCCGACCTACGAGCGACGCCGCCGCCGCCACTTTTTTTTTGGTTCGCCCGGTTTTCCACGGGGTTGGGTTGCGTATATTGTTGCGTTCACGCAGCTCGATCGATTTTCCATCTTCTTGTTGTTGCCTGCGTGCTTTTCGAATGTGTATGTGTGATTGTGCGAGTGATCTTCTTTATCAGCCTCTCCAGTGAATGTATCCCGCCTTCAACGGTTCGGTCGGTTGCGCTATTGAAAGAATACTAATAATGATAATCTGGCACGACCACCAAACGTTAGTGGTAGAAGGCGGTTGCTGAAGAGGCCATAAACCGGCCGAAAATGCTAACTGAATTTGTGATAGGAAAACAGTAGCCCCAAAGCAGTGCAGAGCCTTCCTCAAAATCGAATGTGTGCACGAAAAAGTGAATGGCTATTGGATCGGGGCCGAAGAATTAATTATTTCTGATTTTGTTGGTTTAACTTATTTCAGGTGGTTGTTTTCACGAAAAGTTCAAAGACGAATACAAGTGTGCGGTTCTGCCTTCCAGTAGGAGGAGAAAGATAAACGTAATCGGTAGCGGTACACCCTCAAGAATGTTATGTGTTTGTGTGTGTTTTTTTGCGTAGTTCGTTTGGAAGAATCATCGAACCAGAAATCATCGGACGGACTCCATAGAAGGTATTTTAAATTTTCCACCCCAAATCAAGCGCAAACACCGTATCGGAGAAGGAGGTTGAAATAATGTTCTAGCTTCATATAGCCGGCACTGGTCGCCACCGAAATCCCATAAAATATATTCGTCCATTGACGTATCAAATTTCTCTAATGGAACCGGCTCATGATTCGATCGCGGATCGTAGCGGTCGAAGCGGTCGTCCTCGGTTTAACGATGGCGCAACCTTAGATGGTACTAGTTTTCTGCCATTGGGCAACAAGTTTGAGGAATTTGATGCCTCGGGAGCAAGACATGCTCGAGGAATTCTACAACATACCAAGCACATGTAGGAAAAACTATTTTGGTTATGCATTCAATCAGATAATGCTACTGATAGCGGCCTTGTGAGGTCTATTGATAGCATAACAATTGTCTTCGTGGGTACGAAGGTAATCTGAAAAGTTATCCTATTTTCACTTGTCTCTAAAGTGGTCTTAGTTGACGGACACAAAATGGTACACAATTTATTTAAATTTAGGGTCGCCGGATTTCACTTTCGGACGCTTTGAGAAAACGTTGAAATTTTACTCGTTTCACGTTTTCCAATTGAAAAACCTGAACTGATTTATGTCTTTCAAAACCCGGAACGGATCACCGTATTCCTTTTTGGCTTTAAAAATATCAGCCCTTTTTTTCGGCTCCCAGCCATACAACCAGACGAATAAGTTTATTGTTTGGCGACGTTGAGCAGATTTTGCCTTTTGGACTCTTCTTGCGCGCAGAAGGCAGGGAAAACTGTTTTAGTTACCTAAGGGGAAACAAAGCCATCAAGGAACTGGTTATGTTACAGAGAGTTACCGGTGAATGAAATCATTTGGGTCCATCCGAAAAAGAAGCATAATTCACGCTCTAAACATAGGTTCCATTGTTCGAGCATAAGATTTCACACGCATTTGTTGTGGCACCTGAGCTTCCCGGGCCTGCCGTTTTCTATGTCCTATCAGTTTCCGACCGATAACGAACGAAATTCCCTTTCTCTTTCCCCGTGAACACTTTCACTGTATGCAAACGGCACCGTACAATGAAGTGAATCGATAAAAATAAGCCCACGGGCTCCCGGGGGAATATATTTAGCAGCATCCCGTTGCACCTGGAAATTTGATTACTGGCTGTTTTTTTGGAAGACAAAAAGTGACAATTTAGAGAAGAAGAGAAATGGGGATCGATTCCTAACCTCCTCTTCAACTCCAGTTGGTCGTTTTGCATATTTCCTAGCGGCTTGAGATTCGGTTTCGATTTCGGAACCGGAACCGGTTCCGTTGGACTATCGCGTATATAAAAAAACTCCACGTTCCGGCCATTCGAAGTGCATTCGAGAAAACGGGTTTCGATTTCCCTCCGGTTTCCGTTACTACGACCGATACTTTTTCGGTTTGGGTTTGGTGAGACG
>KE525347.1:5568597-5666769 GCA_000441895.2 Anopheles sinensis
TTCTCTTTATGTTACACTAGCTGATTAACCCGATTTCATCCGGGAAGACATTATTTTTCAAACTGAGAAGCGTTTTCATTTTATTTTTAGTTTCCCCATTTCTGAATAGAAAAAAACGAACCATTTTAAACCACAAGTATGTTTCACGGAATACTTTGATGCTCATATGGGTACGTTAGAAGGCTCACTATCCTTAGCAAAGGTTGTGCGAATCAGTACGGTAGAATTGGTATGATCAGATCTCAATGTTAATGAACTAACGTTTCCGCCGTTATAAGAATGAAATTGAAAATTTATTGTGAGCCAACCGATTTAGTGCCCATATCAATCACGCGTACTTTTTTTCCCATCCCTAAAGGGGAGAAAGGAGTTGAAATTTTATCTCATGATCTGTGTTTACTTAAGCGGTACGTGTACTAATTTTTATAGTAATCTGTTCTACAGTCTTTGCACTAAATTTGTATTCCTCAATATCAACCAAAGTTCGGGTAAAGGAAGTATGATCATATCATCCGGTGTTGTTTTGTAGGGAAGAGAGTAGAGGGAGTTATGGTCACGATTGAGTATTAGGAATCTGGTCAAAAGATTTGGTGACACAAAATCATTCGAAATCGATACCCATATTGCGCTTTGACCATTTTAGAGGTTGATGGAAGTACTGGAGACACCCTTTGCCTGTCCCCTAGATTGATGAAATTTTAACCCATTCTATTATCGCTGAAACATAATTATTTTTCATTAATTTTTGCGAAAAGGTATTTGGGAGGGGTGGAGAGGTGTGGAGATATCAACGAACAACTCATCCTTGGAACATTTGCTACTTTCTAGCCATGTTTGGTTCAAATCAGCTCGGTAGTTTTGACGTTATGCGGTTATGTCATAAGCATAATCGCATGCCAACCTGAACACCTCCAGTGATGTGTCTTATGGGAGAGGGCAGGAGGAGTATGGGCTAAAATTGAACATTAAGAATCTGGCCAATAGGTTTAGCGACTACGAAATCGATACCCATATTGCGTTTTTACCATTTTTGAGGAAGGGGGCAGTGTGATAGCCCCCGTTTCCCCTCCTCCTAGATAGATGAAATTATATACCATGCTATGTCCCTCTATCAGCAGTATGTGTATCAAGTTTTGTGAAAATCCGTTCAATGATTGTTTAGCTGTAATTGTTTTTCATTAATATTAAAGTACTGGTGTTCGGGAGGGGTGTGGGGGTATGATGATATCAACAAATGAAGTTCAAATAACTCATCTTTGGAAAATTAGCTACCTTCCAGCCACGTTTGGTATGAATCGACCCCGTAGATTAAGCGTTATGCGGTTGCATACACGTGATAATAACTAACGCTTTTCATTCTGAGCGATGCTATTGTTTTGCTGAAGAGGAGGAGGGTAGGGAGAGATTGGGCTCAGATTGAACTTTAAGAGTGCGGCCATTCGATTTATTGACCTCAAATACTATGAAATCGATACCCATATTGTATTTTGACCATTTTTGGGGTAGGGAGTATTGTAACACACTCCCTTTCCCCTTCCCCTACATTGATGAAATTTTACCCCATACTTTGTCACTAAGTAAGTAGTAAGTGTACCAATTTTTGTGAAAATACGTTCGATAATCACTGAGTAATAAATGTTTTTCGCGAATTTTAGCGGAAAGGTGTTCGGGAGGGGTAGGGAGGAGGGGGAATATCAATAAACGAATTTCAAATAACTCATCCCTGAAAAATTAGCTACCTTCCAGCCAAGTTTGGTGTGAATCGGCCCGGTAGATTTTGCGTGATGCGAGCACATACATATATATATACATATATATATATATACAGACAACGTTGAGTTTTATATATATAGATTAGTTTGCCGTGGGTTTGCGGGATGTCAACGATGGTAAAAGTTAACAGCGGGAGGCAGGCATGGTTGATTAATTTTGTTAGACTTTACGATGAGTTGTGGAAGAGGATTAGCCGTGTAAGCTTCTTTTCTTATATTGCAATTATAACAAGTTGTGCGAACATTTTCCGTTAATAATTGAGCTTTCATCCGGTGTAGTAGAGTAAAACTGAATGTCTATAAGGTCCAACGATGTTGAAAACCATATTTGTATATCTCTGGACCCCGGATTACGTAAGTGTGCATATTTTACACAAGACGTCATCATGGATCTGAGAGGATGTTGCAAACAAACATGTGTCAGCCTACGTGTCGACCGCTATTTACCTTGTTTGTCGTTCTGAAGAAGACATCCCCGTCTTCGCAAAGGAGGATTCGGATCATGGCGACCTTGGTTGAGTAAATAATGCTAATAATCTTTCATCAAGTATAGCGTGGATGAATGGTGCTGACAGTCGTCGATAGCTTCCAAAATAGGTTGTATCATCATTACCCGCATGAAAGTGGGAAGATCGTAAAGAGGTTTGGCTGAGATCAAATTGCTATTGCCGTTCCTATTGCCTTCTTTTTCTGACTGGACTTAAGTCTTCCTTTGAAGAGAAAGATTGTAAAAGTCCCACAGGCGCAAGAATGATCCAGCGTGATGTTATCGAACCTATTATTAAGCAGCGCTTCCCATGTAATCCCTATCGCTTATGAAGTGTGGCACGCGATCATCCTGGGAGTAGAAAACAAACACATCAGCTTAATAAGTCCATCGTCTTTACCAGTCCCGTTCGTGGGTTCGTTTCTTGCCGCCTGCTCAAGTCTTTCTGCACACTTTCAGCTCTTCAGGCAAACAAAGGTACGACACGGGAGTCAAACAATCACGTACCGTCGCGTGTGGCGATGAACTGCAGAATCATAATCGACTTCGTAACAGGAAGATGTGATGCAGTTTCCCGTTTCTACACGCCGTTTCTTGATTGTGCGATTCACCCGCCAATAAAGAAGTCCAATTTCCGCTACCGTTTCACAATTGAATCTCCTAGTGACAGCGAAAGACCATCGTGGAACACCTTTTACGGGCCATCTTTATCGGCTTTCTTCTACTCCGACGCTTGCTAATGTGTGTCGGAGGTGCATTAAGACGGTCGAAAGCATGCCGTCATTTCGTCGAACGTGTTCGATTGTTATTTTTATTTCGGGAGTCAACAAACAGACCCATGTAGGCTCTTAGATCCAAAGGATGTTTGTTGTTCACTGGAAGTGTGCCAGTTATGGAAGCGCAATAAAACTGTGATGGTAGAATCGTGAAACTGTTCCTCTGCTGTTGCATTGTCTTGGGTGCAAATTTTACGACAATGTGAATGCGCCTCAGAAAGCGGCCCTTATGTAATGCAAATTTGGTCTGCTCGATGTTCGTTTCTTTTATGACTTTTTCATACTTTTAAGCAGTAGTATCGTGTGGTTCTTTTTCTTGTAGTAAAACTAACCCTATACGTCACCGTTACTAATTGGATATTGTCATATTCTACTGTCTGTTTTGTGCACTAATGCGGAGATAATTCTTGCAACACCGAATTTGACACAGAAAAGGGCAATTAATCTACGTCAGTGTAATTCGTTTCCTTCCATCGCATAATATATGCATCACGTCCAAGCTTTTCACATTTCCCGTCCCAACTGTCGTGGCAGTTTAAAATAAATAATCGCTTAATAGCGAGTGTAAAACTGGCCACAGCACCAGATACCGATCAACCGGCATCCGACGGTTCAATGGGGTCTCCGTGAGAAATGTTCACACTTTCGAGGCGGAAAGGAAAAGAAACCAACCCAGTAGAAGTCGCCCATAGACGCAGGGGTCAATGAAACGATCGGAACAGTAGCAGCATGGTTTTTTGTTTCCCACTTGTCCCAAGTTTTAGACAAAAGAAGGAAAAACTAAAACACTTTTCCTAATGCGGCAGGTGTCATTTAGCTTGAGACATACTTTCACTGATTTCTGATGTCTCGCAGCTAGTGGTAGTTCTGGTTCGAACCGGAGGTTTTCTTCTTCACCCGAGACGCTCGGACATCCGGGAACAAACATCGCGTTTCACGAAATGAAATTAAGCTAATGAAATAAGATGTCTTCGGTCCGTCTGAGGCGAAGTTAGATAGTTTTATTATGCTTTGGGATGGTTCAGAATGTATAAGAGCGCTTTTATCTTTATCGCTGGTTATTTTATCATCTTCCGCAGCAATAGATGCTTTGTTACAATTACTACTTCTTGTATGAGTAATGGCATTTATAAACGACATTTGCAAAGCAACTAAATCGTGTTTTCTAAAACTCCCGTTATATTTGTCTTTGTCTAAACCCTTCCTTTGCTGTTCCTTATGCTGCCGTCTAACTTAAACGTCCATTTGGAAGACTTTACAGCTTGAAGGGACATTTAGAAAGATAATTTCTCCAAGCAAGTATGTGTGAGAAAAATGTTCACGAAAGATCGTAACCTTCTTCTCTTTTCACCGTCGGTGGCATCGTGCGCTGGAAAAGCATATTTTTCTTCACTCCAAGGTTTTGCACTCTCAGCAGAGCTTTCATGGTAGGGTTTCGAAAGGAGATTTTCTGCTCGTTTCGGTTGCCTTTGCACGTGCCTAACCATCGTTTAACGTTGGCCATTAGCATCGCACGCATTTAGGAGATACAAAACCCATGATCCGTGTGTCAAAATCGTCATAACCAGCGTGCGTGTCGTGGTTGCCGTTTTGTGGCAGATGATTTCTTTTCGTTTTTCACCCGACCACGCAACATAATATACTTTCTCAAGCTTTTTCACGAAACGACGTGCGTTTTCGTTTGCCTACTTTCCCTCTACCTTCTGAGTTCCGTTCCTCAAAGTAATCGAAATTGAAAAATTTGCCAACCTAACAAGCCCTGCCGAGCCTATTTTTTTCGCGCACAAATTGATTCGTACATCGTACTCTCCTTGGCATCGGGGATTGGCCGGATGGAATCAATCGGAACGGTGGCCCCGGAAGCTCCGATCGCTCGCAGAGCCATTAACAGGCCCCGTCAAGGCCCCGAGTTGACCATCGGAAAGGAGGTAGTATTTGCTATTACCGAATTTCCTCCAAGAGACGAGCACACACGCGCGTACATTTTCACACGCCATCTCGCTGTGGGAAAACCGAAGGGAAAATGCAACCCAGCGCAGCAAGGTTTTATCCCGTGGGCAATCATGGAAGATGAAGTATAAAATAAATGATGGTAGAAATGAAATGGTAAAGTTCAAACCGCACCTGCACGATCGCCCGCAGCCCTCGGAAGACGCCAGTCGGAAGTGGCGGAAAGTGATGAACCGGTTCCACCGTCACGAACCCATGTGTGCCCCGGAGGGTGCATTTGCGACCGGAAATGAGAAGCTATTTGCGTTTTCTTCTTTTTTGCTGCTCCATCAGCGCCAGCATTCGACTCTTCCCGCGGTTTAAGTGATGGGTGAGCTGATGCACCGTCGAGCGACGAACCCATGAAAGAAATGGCAAGTTCTCTCGCTGTTGTTGAAATAAACGTTTGTAAACAATTTCTCAACAAGTACAAAGCTGGTCATATTATTTTATTGTTTTATTTTGTCAGCAGCCTTGGTTTAGCATTATTATGCACTTTGCGAGGTTCTTGGACCAGCATAAACTGCATTCTTTCTTACCGTTTTTGTTAACACAAACACTCATGATGTAAAAGATTACTCATCCTCATCGTTGGAGAAAATATCAAAAGCTTCGGTCTTATTGAATTGACTCTTTGTAAAGTGTTTTATACAGAAACTCCTTTCTGTGAAGCTATGAGAGAAGGCTGTGTTCAAACTATAGGGGATAGTGAGTGATTAAGCTATAAAGCTTTATTTTCTATGTCGAGTAACTTTGCCGCACGTCACCATTTGAGAAACGGCATTTCGGACGTCATTGAATTAGTAAGCGCGCTGAATAAGTACTCCTGTTGAGCTAAAGAACACATTGGAGTGTCATTGAGCTACGGATGGGTTGCTTTTTTCTTGTTGTACTGACCATAAATTTGTAGGCCAAGATCAACGCGACAGTATGATAGGGTGAGTTAGCAACACTTGCATCGCAACAAACATCAACCTTCTTACGGCCGTCGGGAGCATCAAATGGTGGTCTTTGTTTTAAGTTATGAATGTTGTTTTTTTTCCACTGCACATTCCACAAGTTATTTTTTCCTTTCTCTTGCTATCTCTGTCTGTTCATCTAACATTATCCGCGTGAACCGTCAGTTGACTCAACCGATGCTGCTTTGGAAGCCAATTTGCGCAATGTCAATTGAAAAACAAACAGCTCACCGGGCATTGTGCACTTGCCATTGGATCTACTGATTTTTGGACGTGCTACGTCGTCCATTCTTCAAGCTCCGTATGATGATAGGGATTTTTCGTCTGTGTTTTTGTTCGCTTTGTCCCGATGAGTAAAGCAATACGAAACCACCGGTCAAGGTACGATTAAAATTTGTCACGTTGGAAAGTTTAGGCTAGGGTTTGGGACCACGGCTCAGCGATTTTCTACAAAATGCGTTGCTCAATATTGAGATTTTCCCACGACACAAAGAACAAGACGAGAAATATCGCTCGATTCATGCGCGGAAGGTAGATTTTGGTGGGATTTTTCCAGAGTAGGTAGGAACAATAGACCAATGTTTTTCTCTTTTTTGTATCTAGAACAGGGTGGAAGGTTATCTGCGGTCAGCCAGTATTCTGATCGCATGGCAGGAAACTTTTTATAAGCGGTTTGATGTCACACCTTTCTTTCAGTTAAGAGCGGAGGATTCTAATGGAAAAATTTTCTTCACTTTAGATTTAATTGGTTGAGAAATTAAAGATTAAAATACTTTTTTTGTTACATTGAAGTGATTTGATTCCGTCATATATTTACTTTTTTAAGTATTTAGCTGCGCGAGTTCGTCACCTGCTGTCACGTTGAAATCTTTCGTGTCATCCAACTTAAAGATAGCAGAATTTACTAAATATACCAGAGTATGTTCGTTTATTGGCGTTGCAATTATTGTTTGGTGCTCAAATAAGGCATTCCGAGGTAAAAAAAATCCTAAAATCCCCCTAAACTCCTAATTGGTCTGTGAGTACAAAAAAAAACAGAATTTTCATGGATATGGATGAGTAACTCTAGCATGCAGAACCTTGTTGCTTCGTATCGTGCCTGATATATCGATAAGGTATTTATTGCTTTATGATACATTTTTGTCGTCAAAAAACTGTCTGAGAATGGGCATAACCAAAAAAGAACACCACAAAAGATTGCACACCGCCCGATCGGGTTTCGGTTTGTTCGTTTGAAGATTAAGTAGGTCTAGTTAATTTTCCAACGCCTAGATCATTTATGCGTGCAAGGCAGTCCTCGCACTCGAACGTGGCTGGAATTCACGCCGGACATGCCGATGGACATATCTATATTGCGCACCGTTAGCAATACTCCGCTCCATTGCGCAACGCGATGTCTCGTGAAGTCAAGAAGCTTTGCGGTGCTTTTGAGGATTGTTTTTCCAGCGCTTGTTGTTGTTATTACAGCTACCAAGCACCCTTCGTGATCAAGCAGAAGCCACATCGGCTGGTACAAAAATAAACAAACCTTCAAAAAACACCTCCCTTTAGCGTTCCGTGACTTCTTCGCGGTGTTACTGGGCGTGTGACCTTCTCCGTGTTGCACCTGACCAGCGAGGGGTTGGGTGGGACTCGAGCGATGTATACCCGCGTTTTCCCCTTAATAACCGCCAGGCGCGTGAGGTACTGGGGCATGCTTTATATAATTTACATGCTGGCGCACGTTTATCGATGCACATCGCGCACACGACCTTAACCGAATATTGAAGGGTGCGGCTTTTCGATGGCAGACTGGCCATCTCTTCAATCGACTGCAATTGCACACACGCACGCACGCACGATAATCGACGATGGGTTGGAATTGCGAGAGAAATCCCCCTTCTGAGCCGATGGGAAAATCGGAGTAAGATCGAACCTCGGCTTTGAGTAATAGTGCGTCGTTAGCTCTTCGAATAAAACTAGTTTTCCATAATGGCGTTCCAGTGAGCTTCCCAACGAGGTTTAGGGCACTCCATCTTCATCTTACGCGACCATCCACTACTCATCTTCAACTAGGTGGAGATGATTATTTAAACTCCAACCGCACTTCAAAGTCGGCCCTTGTTGAGTGCTCCATTGTTTTGACCGCTTGAGGCTCGATTTCTTCGTTGCAGACTATCAAGTGGATTTTACATTTTCGATTTTCACTGAAATGAGAACGCAAAGAACACTCAGTGCCAGCTGGTATCACTTCTTGAGACATTGGCTTTTCCTTTTCAGTCCTCTACAAACAAGTTTCTAATTCAATCAGAGATAAAGAGATAGAGTGAGAGGGGACGATTTAAATCACGAATGATTTATGTTTTGAAATCCATTCTTGCTACTCTCACTCGGTTTTGAGAAAGAGTTTCCCAAATTTCGTTTTATCGAAAGTGTTAGTCTCGCCGGTTTCATCGGCGTTCAAACGCCAGGTGCCGTTGAGTTCAGCTGTTAAGGATCGTTACCGTTTCGTTCGTGATCATGAAAATGCCGCCGCACAGCTGCGCAGGGACCAGAATTTCGTTTCACAACTGAAACGCATTCGTGCAACGCGGCACGTGGCTTTGCTTTCGTGTAATTACAAACCCGTGCCGCCCTGTTATGTGCAGTTTTTTGCGTACCACACGACTCTTTTAGTTCGCGTGATCGTTCGTCTTCAACGGTCGGGGAGTTTAGTAGGAACATTTATTTTCTTTAATTCAAGGGTGTTTTGCAATGGAATTAGAAACCGTTTTGATTAAGCTCATGGGACGCTAAAGGTACACTTTGGGTTGTGTTTTAGTTCGGGTTTCAAGTCTAGCAAGAAGAAAATCCGTTTATATAAATTACTTAATCAATCTGATCATTGTCATTCACTTGATCGTTTGCTAAACGCTCGTAAAGTTTAATACCTCATGGAAACATGTCGTGTGCGGACATATTTATTGCCCCCTTTTTTGGTCTTAATCTCAACCATAAAACAGTCAGTTTCCAAACCGAACCACCGGACGTCCGAAGAGGGGCATAAAACCAGTGATGTTTCTCTATTGGCCAAACGATTAGCAGTAAAATCGCGGTACCGGCTGGCGCTGTGGATGGAAAATGATGCCTTCCAATGTCACCCGATTGCGCAGATCGCATTTGATGTCGTCGTCGTTGAAACGGCACCGTTTCCAATCGCTCTTGTACCATGAAATGAACGTTTACGCGGCAAACGGTGTCCGTCGTAGCGTAAACCGGTATCCGTAGACCGGAGGAAAAATCGGATTTTCCTGTCAAATGGCTTTGGCTTTACCTTGCGGTCGTTGTGTCGTTACCTCCCACTGGGATTTTCTTGAATCTAATGTGCAGCCTGTCGCTCGACTGTCGTGTTGTTACATTTCTCTGTTTTTCTTTTTTGGCACGCGTTCGGAAGATAACATTTGGCTTTCCCTTTTGCATTATTATACGAAGAAAATTGAAGTAGGCAGCCGAAAATTACCACCCGAGCGTGTTGACGTAATTGGGCGCAGAAAGGCGACAATATGTAATCGGGGGCAGTTTTTGTGGCGTGCGCAGAATAAACACTCCATGCAACGCATTGAATTGCGCTTTTTACGCGATCCAACGCGGTGGCAATTTAGTTTCGAGTGAGCAAAGCAAACCAATCCAACAACTCTTTTTTCGAAAACGAGCTTTTAATGCGTCCATAAACTGCTCTTGCTTAACATCACACACAAACACACACACATATTTGGTCCAAAATAAATCATCTCAATAACTCTGGAAAATGCAGCAAACGCGGAAGCATTGCTTTGGGGATGAAGTCCTCGTTTTGCGGTAGTAACCTTTTGTCATTTGGGAAGAAAAATTACGTGTCGTTGCAGTCAAAGGGACGGAAACCCGCTTGATTGGCGAGGTAATGGAGGGAAAGCAGTGAGCAGCTCAATACGAAGAGAGAATTAACAAGGAATAGTTGAAAGGGAAACGTTAATCCCGATGGAGTGTGGTGAGTGTGGCGTTGCATAACGGTTGGAAAAGGACTGTAAATTTAGGAAGATTATGACAAATTCAGCATATCAAATTTATGTACGATGGAAAGGAAGTTACATAGTCTTGCTATAACATTTATAGCACCTGAATTAAAGCATTACTAGTAGGTGGCTGAGTAAAAAACATGTTACGTCCATGTCATCTTTGCCACGCTCAGCGGTAAACATAAATGTTCACGCCTTTCGATCTATCGTCTGCATGATGCGACGCATACAAGGTGCGTTTTACACGAATTTCCTATGTTTCATTTGAAAAGCTGACATGATCGCTGATAAATGTTGATACGCCTGCCACCCGTTGGGTTTGATGAGGTTGCGTAGTACGATGATAATTTTCAAAGCCTTTTAAAGCTGAAGTCTTCCACTTTGGCTCTTCGGCAGGAAAACTATTTTCACCATCGAGATACAGGGGGTTGGTGGCTTCATTCATTCCTTTCAGGTTTCCATTTCTCCGCGGGTGTGCACCACAATGCCGTTTTCAATTTCCTCCGATATTTATCTTCACTTTGCTGATCACCAAGGCTACGAGGGCTAACGCCGACGGTCAGCCTATCCCAGCACCGCCAGCACTCGCTTCTGTTAGCGTAGTTATGCTTTTTTCTTCTGCTTTTTTTAACGGAAAGGCAAAGGCAGCATCCGTTCCGTTTGGCTTGGACGCCAACGGACACAAACATAAACAGACGCTCCTACGCCTCGGCAAACTTGCGCGCGGGGTTTTGATGCCGTTTCGAAACAGTTGCGTGCGTTGTTGCGGGAGAAAGTTGTTGATCAACGCTGTGTTTGCCGCGGAGGATGGCGCACCTCTGCGAAAAGGGGTTTGTTTTTACAAATGTTGTGTTGTTATTTTTAACAGTTCATTTGTGGAGTTGCCACTATTGTTGTTTTAAAGGCAAATACACCACCCACAAAATCAGCAAACCTAGTCCAATATAAGTCTCATATATTGTTGGATCGTGATGGTCGTGCAGTTAGAAAATTGACCAGTATACGCTGCAGCCCATGTGCTCAAATCTGAAAAATCTTTGACCTCTGACATATTTTAATCTCAAGAGTTCACAAAAATCCCATTATAGTTCTCAATCAGTTCGGAAGTCTAGGAAGTTCTCAATCGATTGAAGTCTAATTCAAGATTTTTTTTTCGTTCTCTTCAACAGCATAAAAGTGCCAAAGAGCAACAACAACTCATCGTCAACGGCGAATGAAGTTGTTCTCCCAATATCGTATACTTGCACCTGATTACTCTGTTTGATTTCATACATCCCGGAAAAAGGCAGCGCCCGTAAAGCAGGTATTGCTACCAAAATGCCGGCGTACGCTGGTTTCGATAGCTTCGCCTCATCGCGCCGGACCGCGGAGTCGATCTACTACTCCGCCAAGGAGTACGACTCGGCCGAGGAGTCCGATTACGCCCGGCGTGCGATCTTCGAGGACGGTCCGAACACCATCTTTAACAGGCGCTACGTCGATCCGTGGGACATGGAGAACTACGTCTACATTCGCAAGTAAGTAGCACTTAGGATTTGCGGGGTTCTGTTCACTTCTAGGTCGCGTTTCCAATCAATTCGCCATGGAAGCAGTAAAAAGTAAAGGAAACGGGTCGCCGGTAATTGGAATGCTCGCTAGGGATGGGACGCTGAAAACAGCGCGTCTTATATAACCACCGTGAAGGCTACCGGTTGGAATAACTAATACGCTTAATTTAATTTGCATCTTCATGCATCTAATTAAGCGGCGAGTCATAACGCATAACGCTTCACACCAAGGTCAACCATATTCCATTTGCGCTGGCTCAGACCCACTTTCATTGCCATTCGTTCGGAAGCGAATATGGAATGTGCAAGACTGACGGTACAATCCATCGAAGAATTGAAGGCCATAGTCAGCAAAGGAACTGGTTACCGTTTGGGTTTGATTTTATTTGAAAAACTATAGTGGAACGCTTCTCTTTTCACTATCGAGACGGGATGCTGCCCTCACTCCAGGCACGACTTGCAACTTGTGGTCAATCATTTTAATCACCGTCGTTGTAGTGGTCTTTGTGTCTCGTTGGACTGAAGGAAACTAATTAATGCCAGCACCATGCCATCTCCATGCAGATGAGGTGCGTCACCTAATAGAATATGTATACCAGCAAGTCTAGTCAGCTGTTACACTAGAGTCCATATAATTTACTTGGAGGTCCACTCCAGGTCTTCCTCTTCGAGCCACTCATAACTGTGCCTTCTCTTACCCACATTTTCTGTCTCTCGTTTAAGGCAAGTGCTGGATCCAACGTCCGAGTCCGAGGTGCCCCCTTCGCCTGCCGGTGAACCGATACAGACCAAGTTCTACTACGTGCCCGGTGAGCTGAACGAGCTGGAGTGTCGCGATTGTTCCAGCGCCGAGCTGATCGATCCGGACTTCCCGGACACGCAGGAACTGATCGATCATCAATCGCCCCACGTGCATCAGGACGAGCAGCAGCTCGAGATGCTAGCACCGGGGGACCACGGACTGCTGGAGGGGTCACAACAACTCGAAGAAAGACCGAGCGACGTGGGCGAAGAAGACGACGACGGAGACGAGGAGCAGGACGAGGAGGATGGATTCTACACCGAACGATACGATACCGTTATGGACGAGGATAGCATTGGCGGAGACGAACATGTCTACAGCTCATACACAGGTTGGTAGCTCCAGCTTTTCCGGAAGGAGTACGCCGCCATCACTTAATTGAACATCGCAAGCGGACGTGATGATTGCTTCCTGTATAGCAGGCCTGAAAGCACATGTGCCGACGGCTCGAAAAGTGATGTCTTTTGATCGGTGTACAAAAAATGGTAGCTATTAAAAATTACATTTTCCACTGCCGAGCCGCAATACTATCGGTTTCGCAACGTTCGGCCCTTGGAAGGCGGCTGAGTCCCGCAGTCAATTTAAATACACCGCAAACTGTTTGGATCAAACCATCTGATGATTTAATATTTTCGCCACAGGGAAGTCCTAGATCATCACACGGGATCCAACTGGGTTCAGTCCGAAGAAGAGAAACTCGATAAGTAGGTGAGACCTAAATAATGCGGCTTACACTGCAGGAGGTTGCCCCTCGCCCCTTGGGACGGGGCCAAAATGAGGGCATAAATTGTATTGGCACAAATTCAAGTGCACCGTATGCCTTTGGCTATTGGGAGAGGAAAGATGCCGGGGTCGTCCGTTTGTATGTCGGCCATCGAGCGGGATTCTAGATATGCCCGGCGGAAAGCGCGGTTAGACAAACCTGTTTGTCCAGTTCGTTCGCCAGCAACCTGAACTGGATGCCTTCCCCCCCCCCCCACCCATCAATACCCCCCGGGATGGTTTCATTCTTGCGTGAAATGCGTCAACTATTGCAAGTGAGCCTAATGACCGTAGCCATTGCACAAAAGAAAAACTGAAAAACGAGAAAGCGAGTGTTTCCTAAGCGGTGACGGCCCGCCTGGGGCCTTCCATAGGTGACCAGTAGGCTGATGTTGACAAATGACCAGCGTCGGTCTAGCATGCCGGTGGTAGCAACAACTCCGCGGTTAGGCTAACCGGTGGTCGTTATGGTAAATTACTGGTTGCCACCATTACGATACCGAGACTTCTTTGGCAAAAACCAATATGCGCATGAAATGGATCAATGAAGCGTTAAGAATCGTGGCGAGGGCTTTTTGCTGCGCAGAGCGAGGTAGTGTTTATTGGAAATACTACCGTTTCATGATCGGCTGGGACGAAAACGGAATGCATACGACGGACAAAATTTCCTAATTGGACATTGTTTATTGCAATTCCTATTCACTTGCAAGCTACATCCAGTAAATCACGGAGCTTAGAGGTTCAACAAACATAGTATATTAAAAGTATAAAACTGTTGCCTGCAAAATTCAGTATTTCCTTAAAGACATCTAATAACTTTCTCCTCGGCAACTTGTCAATCGATGTTGCTGAAAACTGAACCATAAAAGACAACCGCTTGTCTTCCGTGTTCGCGAGCAGCGTATTTTTACCGTATACCATCCATAATTGGTATAATTGTGCAAGCATAAGCGATCTGCCAAAAATAAACTATCTAGTGCTCGAGTGCTGCACCGAACGGAGAAACAAATCGCTCCAGTGTGCGGCTGCGTAACAGCCGATTTCATCATCCATCGATCTGCCATCGATCCTACTCGGAAAAACAACAAAAACTGGAACACCAGAAAAAAAACCCCAAACTGGTCTGAAGCTGCATGGTGCACAGAAAGTGAAGCGGGAAAAGAAAATCGAATCTGAATTCGTTTTGATTGATTTTATTTAGCTAATGCGACTTACTGACCAATAAACCGTAGCAATCGATCGGCAGTATGTCACTGCTTGCGGCCATTGGGTGAAGGATTATGCTCCGAGAAAAGCATCACGGGGTAACCTAAGAAACGGATTTTGTATGTCGTGTAACGAACAAACTGGTGGCCTAATTTTGCTCGGAACACGATCGAATGATCATGATGCTCGATCATCGCGTGATCAGAGGCTTCGAGGGCCTTAACAAAAATGAGAAACAAGAGGATCGTCAAATCATGCTTAAGTCAGGTATCGGGAATCCTAAAATCATGCAAAAATAATTTATTTAAAGGGATAAAGTGCAAGGAATAGAAAGAGCATTCAACAGGGGTATCAGTGACGAAAATAAAACAAAGTGTCTTTGAATTTTTAACGAAAAGACAACGTTTAGCCCATTTGTTTAAAATGTTATCACTAACGAATGTTTGCTGGAATGCCTGTAAAAAAATCTTTGAGATACCTTGGTATACTGTTTTCCTTTGCTACATGATCTTCTCTCTTTCAGTGTCCGAGATAGAGCTGTTTAAACAATGTTCATGTAAACCTTGATTACTTTTTCTCTTAGTTTTTCGTTGTGAAGTTTGAAGACACTCTGTTTGGGGTTAAATAATGCGAGTTCATCACGCAACGGATGATTTGTTTGTTGTTTGCATACGAGACAAACAAACAAAATACTCACGAAACGATTACTAAGGTTTTTCTCCACACCCTCAGCCTCGTTAGATAAACATTCCAGGGGGATTAGAAGCGAAAAAGAAACTACTATGCATTGGTGGACTTTCCCGATTCGATCAGGTTATGGTTGTCAGCCAGCTGCCGACGGACTCTACCAGTCCAGAGTCTTTTCCATTCTGATCTGTATCTTCCCTTTGGTATGCAAAGAAATCGGCGGAAGGGGATCGGTTGCTTTCCCGCCGGTTGGAACATCGCTGCAACGGAACTTTGACCAACATAGAGAACCAGAGTCCGAGTTCGTTCGCCGGTGAACGAACGAGTGGCTCGAAGCAAATGGACTTGGAGGCAAAACAGGAAAACACAATCGCCGAAGAGGAGAAACACGCGTCCAAACAGCATAACAGCGACGAGACTCTTCACATTTCCCATTTCCTCGACGAAGGGTTTGGTACTAAGGCCACGGTTGGATTTCCGCGTTCGCGCCGACGCGAATGTGTGTCCAGCTCCAGACAACGAACGCGAACGACATGGCGATACCGCATAGGGCAATTCAGGGGTGGCCGCTTCAGGGGGCCCGAAAGGGTGTACCGAACCGATCCGAAGCTACTAAGGGTTGCTGCCTTATTTTTTCTTAAGCAACAACATGTTTGTTCGCACTTATCCATGGCCTTTCGTACGGCGACGGTCGCACCGGTTATACCATTTACCGTGCGATCATGCACCCGAGCAGATCGGCTTTCGGAGCAGAGTATCAAAGGCCTCGCGTTTGGTGGTGCAGGTGCAAAAGTTGCTGTTCCCGTGGCCCAGTGTTCCATTTTCATCCAGAAATCGAGTGCACAAGGTTGTCTCGCGAAAGATAGCTCGCTACCCGCAATGTGACTAGAGTGGAGGAGTGTGTTTTAATGTTCAAGAGGTTATGCCAAGTATTAAGTCCCTGCCAATTACTGTTACATATTTCTGTAACATTGTGTTCCCACCCACGCAAAATAGTTTCCACTAATTACTCGGCACTGCGGAGGAAGTGATAAACTTTTCCAACCCTGTGTTGTGATCATCTCGTGTCGGAAATTATCACCCCGCAGCGGAAGAAGACGAACGATGTACGAAAAACGGCCGGAATTGGTCGTTAGAGTGCGATGTAAGTGTGTGAACAAAAATGGGCTACAAAATGAGGGACGCTCTGCACCATCCAAGAAGAGCCAGGGGTTTGTAATTGGTATGCGATAATTGGGCCCTTGGTGTTGCTCTCGTTACTGTAATTCGTTTTGGAGTAATCAGTTAGGGAAAGTTTGATTGTGATTAAGTGGTAATATTGCAGAAAAAGTGCATTTCTTGCTTTGTCTTAGCTTGTGCACTTTTTGGTGCACTATTCCACCCCGCGGTGAAGTCTTGCTTGAAGTGAATGCAGTTCAGGTATTCTTATGAAGGTCATGTCGAAGGTTTTTAAATAATTGACTATTTTTTGGCAAATCCTTTCCATCAAGGCATTTCTACCAGAGTTGCCCCCCTTCCATGTAAAGTCGCTCGAGGTGATCGGGTTTCAATCTTCCCTCTTGAGTGACATTCCGTTAAATACCACTGATCGGACCTTCGTGTCACCAAAAGGAAAGACAACCGCTCGGAATTAAATGATCGTACGAATAAAGCAATGTTGATGGCCTTTGTGTGGAAGCAACTGTGTTTTAAATTTGTAGGATCTTACACATTGTCAAAGTGATGAGGTACTGATAAATTATTCGCTTTACTCACTTTTTCGGTAGATCTGGAAACGTCGTCCACGGAACAGCCAAGTTCGTGTGATAGTTCGATGTCGGCTCTGCGACTCCACACGCCCGGTTTCGGTAAGAGCGCTTCGAGCAGGCGCCCGATCGTCCTTCCGAAACCACTGCCCCAGCTGGAGTTTCCGGGACCACCATCGTACGAGTACTACGAACCGAGCTGCTGCTACATGCCACTGCCACCGCCGCCTCCGCCTCCGCCACCGCCTGCACATCATGGCCACTACCATCACCCGTTGCCGTTGGTGCCGCCTCCGATGAGCATGGGCCCACCGTCGGTGGCCGGGACGATCCTGTCCGATCAGCACAACTACTACACGCTGAACGACTGTCTCGAGTGTGCCCGGCAGGAGGCGGAACACGTGCCACTGTACGCAACCACCAGCAGCACGAGCCCCACGAGGCGGCGGTCCCGCAGTGTCAGCGTCGTGAGCCAGAGTATGAGCCTCGCTAGGCGCCCGAGCCAGATGCTGGATCCGGCCACCGCCATCGCGATCGCAGCAACCAATGCTAACGTATGTTACACGCCGCAACATTTCAGCTTAAGCAAGAAGGGTCTGCTGCAGATCGACTACTCCTGCAACTGGAACAACCTCGATCGATACATCGCCAAATGAGAGCATCATTCCGGGATGACTTGAACAGGACTGCTGCTCCTTATTGTCGTTTAAGAAAGGAGTCTCATTGATGCACAACAAATTGTAATCTTAAGTTAATTTAATCGTACGAAATATGTATTTTATCGTTTACCCAATGTAAATACTGGTTATTGTTACATCTCTTGTGTATTATGGTAATTGTGTATCTATTGTATGGTAATTACTAGTATCATCCGAAAATTATTATGAAGTCATTAGAGAAAATTATGATGGTAATTTGGACAATAAATTTATTAAATATTTTGATTTAAAACGGATTTTGGTTGCGTACACTGCTTAAATTCCATATCGCATATCTCGATTACCGGTTCGACGATGTTTTAACGTGACGTTTGAAACTTCAAACAAGCGCCGTGTAGTGATGGGGTTGCTTCGATGTAGATCCGTTTCGTGGACCGAACATGTTCAGTTTCACCTGTGCCAAATAATTTATTTAGAAAAATTAACAGCTCATAATCACTTTCATCAAGAAAACAGTAGTTTAAATCTACGATTTTTCCGCTAGGCCTACGTCCCCTTCAATACATTTTGTTAATAATAGACCTAGATTTTGTAGTTATCCGGAACTGGGTGCACCCGGTGCGAAAACAGGGAACGGGACGACCTCGATCTTGCACGAACGTCAAAACACTGTGCAGCGCAGTCGTTGAAAAAGCAATACGATCGGAAGGCTGGTTTGTGCAAATCAGCTCTGGCAATTCGTTTTCACAAAATCGTTTTGCTAAACGTACGGTCAGCGATTGGAAACCTGGTAAAATACAGTGAAAACTAAGCTGGTGATGACGAAACGGTAGCGCCACATCAGCTTGCGTACGTGAAAAATTGAAGAAAGAAAAAGAAGGTGAAAACGCGAGCGATCGTAGGAGGGCATCGAATTTCGCCTCGACAATCTTGCTCAAGGTTCGTGATAAAACAGTGTGGAGAAAATAAGTGTATCCATGTAGGAAAGATTCTTCATTAGCTGTGCTTTTCGTTCAATAGTCATCCAAAAGTGTGTCCATCTTCCCGATCGATCGGATGGGGGGCTCCGAGAGTCAATTTACCCCATTGCGTACATATATCGACAGACGATGCTGCTGCGGATGTGCTGCGTACGCACGAAATCTCGTCGAGTGTGTTATGGGAGGAAGAAGGCAGGGTAGCGCGGGGTGGATTGGTGCAGTACTGGCAGAAGAAGACCTGCTGGCAAATCAAACAGCGCGAAAACAATGATTTTGTGAAATTTTTGTAACCTTGGCTATCTTTTTAGAGTCTGAAACCGAGCTAGCTGTCGTAAACCTGCGCGCTGCTTTGTACTGTTATCAGACGAGTCCCTCTGACCGTCGTGTGGAACCAGGCTTTTCTTATCTGCCTACACTTTTATCGTAGTCCCTGATCCGATAACAACGCAACGATCTGACGACTGGTTTCGGTACGCAAAAACAGTTCATCCGTCGAAAACGATAGGACGTGGTCTTTTCCCTTCTCGCGATTCGATTAGCAACATTGAGGGGTGCCAACGAAACACACAACCACCTGCATCGCGGTTCAGCAGTGCGCAAAATTTCGTAAGCCTCCGGTGCGTCGTTCAAGAAGTTATTTTTCTTTGATCATCCGAGACACGGGTACTTGCTTATTTTTTGTGGATGCTACCAGAGGTCGTTGAAGGTACACAGCGCTTTGCTTACGGTATGATCAGTGCGATTTGTTCTATTATCCTTGTTAAGGACCAATTTTTGTATGATGAAATTACACTATATTTCCTACTTCAAACACTCGCCATTCATGTGAGGATTTTTTTTCTCCGGCGTGTTATTTGAAAAATATTCAGTCAGTCAGAAAAAGGTTTATGAATGCTATTATTTTTGCAGCGTTGGAGATAACGTCACAATTCGCTCGTCCGATAGCACAAACACCTCGATTTTAGTGTTCATTGTGTGGTATGAGTAAAAGGAAACAATTCGAAGCGACTCTAGTGTCTACCCAACTATGCTTTTCACCGTTGGAAAACCCCTTTGCCTCCTGTTTAGTAGCTACTATTTACCATTCCGTTATTGAAGTGTATATTTTGTGCTTTTTTTTAATATTTTCAGATGTGCTGCAGTGGCTAGTGTGAATGTACAATTCTTTCCTCAACAGTGTACGTTCTTATTTGTTATTATATGTGCTGTGCTGATGGTTGATGATAGTGCGTTGAGTTCAACGAGTGGAGCGTAAAAGTAAAAGCCGCAATTAGTGTTTATAGGTGAATCGACTTCCTCAACGGAATAGTGCGGTATTGAAGAAGTGTTATTGTTGTTAGCTGGACACTTAGTGTCAATAGCAAATTGTCGGAAACATCTGCAGTTACAATCAAGCCGTTTGGAATACCATCATCTGGGGAAAGCTCGAAGCAAGTCGTTTGTTTGGTTTCTCTCAGCTTATCCGCAACAACACCATATCGGACGCTGCATCATTTGTTGAAAGTAAGTGTTAAAATGTCATACTATATTGGAATTAAGACAGGGATTTCCTTGTTTGTTATTGTTTTTATTTAAATTAGGCTACTTCTATCCGCTCAGGATGTAAGCTGTCCCATTCTGGTTCGTCTAGTATTTCATCGATCGAGATGTTATTGGGGAATTCCTATGATGGAGTGGTGTGCAAAGTACAGAAAAACAAACTCACACACTCGAATGTTATTCGTTACACGTTTCGTAAAAGTTAGCAGTGCTTTTACACATGATGCGGCTCGTCAGAACAACCGGTAGTCATTCAACATTGTACACGTTAAAAGAGATGTATTTTGCCAGCGACGTTCTTTTCGGTTGGTTGGTGTGTATCAGCTCGCCAAATGAAACGACTCCAGCCTGTTGACGTTGGGGGCGAGTTACCCCTAATTTTGGGGTTGTTCGGTCGCTTATCTGCCAGTCCGACACTTCCTGCTGCCGCCGCACAGGTTATCACTAATTATTGATTTACTACTACTTAAAGAGGGTCGATATTGCTGTTGCTGAGTTTTGGTTACTGCCTCGAACGGGTTCCAACCGGATTACAAACGAATGGACACAATTGTCGTCCCTTGTAGGGGGAACAGCTTTTAACGATTTATTCTTTTTCTCTTTTACGCCGTGCGATTTTTCGCATAAATTGTAAAATTACCATCGTACGCTTAATTTATTCAGTTACAAATAAGTGTTCCCTTTTTTAAACTATAGATGAACAACTCACATCCTACAGGAGGTACACAAACAAAGCTTCCTCTTTCAATTTGACTCACTAGAGATGAAGCTAGCCCAAGAAGCGTCGAATTCAAGACAGAACACTCAATGCAAGTCAGAGGTCACTTCTTGTCACTCAACGTTCTGTCCGCGATCACGGTTCGGATAAACGGTCCATCGTTTGGCCGCAATGGAATGGATTTTTCATGTAGGTGGTTGTTTTCGGCACCGCTTCTCCTAGCAGAACCGATCAAATACATGTTCTTTAAATCTTTTTCGTATCCCTTTTCGCGCTTGCTCATCCAATCTAATTACACCCCGAATGAATAACCGTGAATCCCGTACGCGAGGAGTCTCCATGCACGGGTGACGGGGGGATGCACGGAATCTTGTTGCCAAAAACGGTGACCAACTTGATCGACCCTCGGTACGATCGGAGCAACGACTTTGGAGACAACCGGGTACCGGTTTGCGAAGCATTACCAGAAACGTGTGGTTTTAAATATTATACGACGATTACGTATCTTTCTTCCTGTCCATTTCGTGGTTGGTAGAATCCACACCAGGTTCCTTCAGCGTCCTCGTATACAATGTAACGAGAAAGTACATGTTGCAACCGAAAATAGCCAGGCCTTAAATTAAAGGAAAAAGGACACGTTAATATAATAATTTAAAATAAAACGATGACGTGCCACAACGCTTACTTCCTCCTATTTGCCATTTCCCTAATTCACCATGGTGCATTCGTTCGTTGATTTTGGTTGATCTTTCTTTTTCGCCAATTGCATCACCAACACCTCCGACTACTCTTTCCCAACCTTTTCCTCATTAGCTACCCACACCTGACGTGGTGTGGATGCGGGTGTCACAGCACGCGGCTGCTGCTGCTACTTCGAATGAGGGGACCAACCCGGTGCTAATGGGGGAGGTTTATGTGCGATCTCTTAATTACATACCATAGACACACAGTACGTGCCGCACAGGGGTTGCACTAGAACCAGCGCGTCTGTCTCGCGCGTGTTTGCAACTGTGTATCAGCGAAGAAGGGGACTTTTCGGTGGTTTCTTCGTTTTTCTTTTGCCAACAGATAAATAGAAAAGCAGGTGACATCTGTGTGTTCTTTATGGGAGAGATGTGTACAGGTAAGACGAGCTTATATGAGCTTTGCACAGAGATACGTCGTTACTTCGCTCAGTTGAAACGAACAGTAGACACGTCACGTATTTAGTTGGTAGAAGGAAGGAAAGTCTACTAACACCCTGGCCAATGCCAGGAGTCTTGGATGGTGTGAAGTTCGGGATGTTATCAAATCGTTAGTTCCGAAATTTGTAGTTCAGTACTACCGCATGAGTACACAATCCATAATCCTCCATAATTAAATATAGAGATGATGTTATGAAAATAACATTAACTTGACTGAGGCAAGCCTACTCTATTCTACTCTAGACATCAGACCTCTGTACACTCTAGCTAATCTTAATTTTACCAGCTCCCTGTCACAGACAAGGTCGTCGGCTGTAGTTAGGTGCTAATTTCTACAAACGTGGTGGGCGTGCTAATAAGCGAAGGCGTACGCGGAACATAGTCAGGTTCTTTGGAAGTCTTTACCACTCATTCACCTTCTCTCCGACTCGAAGTGATTCGATTTAATAGAGCGTTCAGATAATGTATTTTGCCAACATCCATTATGCCCCAGTTATGAGTATTTGAGTGAAGTTGATGTAAACCAATGCAGCAAAGAGTTTACTGTAGAAAATTCCGAAGGATCCTTCAAACGTATTTCTCGTATTCCTGTACCCGGTCTATACAATCTTTAGGATCAAGAAAGATTATACTATGCTATAAATGGTACAGTAATAATTATTCTCTATATTTCTAATGTTTGATAAAGCGTTACAACCCATTACGCATGTCCTACTTACCCTACCCGGGTGTCCTCTTCTAGTGTATCCGTAATCTGTTAGTGATCCACACGGCTCAAAGCATCACAGTTTGGCTTCGTATGAATTGTTGTCGTAGTTGGTCTGATTTCTCCCAACCCCATCACCCAACTTGCCCACATGTTTTCCCTTTCTAGCTTATTGTTGCTACGTTTGACATGGTGCAGTTGTTGGGTCAGTAGAGGTAGTAGTAGTAGTAGTAGTAGTAGTAGTAGTAGTAGTAGTAGTAGTAGTAGTAGTAGTAGTAGTAGTGGTACTAGCCGCTAGGGCGCTAGTTTAGTATCTGTTTACTCGATCTTCAACCATTACGCCGGACACGGCATCACGCTGCCATCCTGCCTGCCCACTTCCCGGCAATGTCCTCGTCTGTTTCCGGTGCCCGACCAGCATTAGCAGCTTGCGGTTCGCGCGAAAACACGTTAGCGTTACCGGCAGTCGTTCCTCTCCTCCCCAAAATGCGAAATGACTCCACTCCGCGCCGTTGCATACCAGTTTTAGTACCATTCTCCCCCCTTCGCTGCAGCGTTTTCCTTCGAACAGGACAAAGGGAGTACCGATCGAGAGGTGGTTTTTCGCGGGGAGATGTGTGCAAGGGATGCTGTAACGATGGACCCGTGGGATAGTTAATGCTATATTATTCCACCCTGAGGAGGGAAAGCTGCTGGCCTGGTCCCACGCTGGTCAGGGTGGATTTTTTGTGGTGGGAATTTTTCATGAATGAACGGGGGGGAGTTACTGTTTATAAATAAAATTCCACCCACCATCGCGCGAAAGGAAGAGGAAGGGTGGATGTGTTGGTCAACGGGGGACCGAGTAGAACGAAAGCGAGACCACGGCACGGAGAACGAGAAAAACCACAGACCAGAGAGAGAAAGAGAGGGAGACAGAAAGACAGAGAGGCAAACAGAGATGCCGGCAGGGAGGGAATTTATTATGGGATGCTTACGTTTGGCCTTCGTGAAGCAGCAGCAGAGGTTTTTGGTGAGGTTTCGCGCGCAGAGTAAAAGAAGATAGAAGACGACCACCGAACGTGCGTTTGAAAATATACGGGAAAATTTTTGGCAAGCCGCGTTCGGGGCCGCTACGTCAGCGAAGCAAGGTATGCTGGCTTGATGGTGGAAAATTGGATTATCGTTATGGATGATTGAGGATCAATAACTTCGGCTCGTTTCGGATGCGCGAATAAATGTGAAACCCTTCTTTGGGTTTGTTTTTGATTCTCCCACTCCCTGCTCTTTGGTGGCTTTTATCCAAACCACAGCAACGTTAGCAAATATTTTCAGCAATTTTCACACGTTCCGAGTCATTTCCTTAATGTCCTCTCTTGTCACCGAGCCGTGGGCAGTTCAGTCGCTGTAATTTTTGGCACGTAGACGAATTAACGTTCCATAAACGATGTTGATCGAAAAGATGAACCTTATTGTTCGTATTCACGATTTTTTATATCTTGTTGTTGCCAAAGACGGTTAACAATCTTTCTTCCCAAGTGGATACAATAATATTTTTTCTCTGTTGTCTTACGTTTCAGAAAATTTAACTACTGAATAAAATTTAATAGCATTTCATATGCATTTTTAACAAACATTCTGTCTCCTATGAATATTGCCTTAAAAATGTTCTGCCGCCACCGATTCCGAGAAACAAGGAAGAAAAATCCGTTGATTACTTACTTCATCGGCTTCTACACGCGTCGGCTTTATCTGACGTAAATTGCTTTAATTGAGTTTTCATTAAATGAGGCTTGGAATTAAAAATATGTCTCACCTCGTTCTCCCGCACCTCGATATCCTTTTTCCGGGTGTTCTTCTCACCGATGCTGGTCGGTACTATTTTCATGTTGCCCTTCCCTTGCCCTTCCCTACACAACACGGAAGAAAACGATGGGAATGGGGGATTCACTTTTCCTCAAACTGCTTCGGATCTTTGCCGTTTCTTTTTCTTCGTGGCTCCCAAGCATCATCTCTTTCTCTGTCCTTCGAGCTGTGTGTGTGAGCATGTGACCCGTTCCAACCGCTCCCTTAACCGTTGCCTTTACCCCGAATGCAGTGTTTGGAAGCACCCACCTTGTTTGTCGACGTTCTTAGCGTTCTGTTGCGCGTGAGAAAAATCAGAAGAAACGAACCACCATCTATAGAAGAAAAACTATCGTCCATCCACCCCGATGGAGTGGGCAAGGGGTAGAGGAGGTCTTCGATCGATGGAAGAAGCAACAACAGGTGGTGGTGGTGGACTCGGCCCACTAGCGGAAAAGGGGTTAAGAAGGGTACCGAGTTGGTGGTCACTGGTGATGCTTTTTTTTTATTTTTTTTTTATTTTAAGGTGAGAATCTGTCTTCTTTATTTAGAAAATTCCACACCCAGAGCAGAGAGAGCTTCCTCCTCCGTTCCAATTTCCCTGCCTCCCCCTCACTACCCACGTTACGTTCGAGTCTTGCGGCTCATGCGTCCCCTAGCTTTGTTTCCATCATGGTTTTCCACCACACCCCAACATTCGCCAGCAAAAAACGAGTTGACAGTGAAAAGTAAAAAGATCGGACTCTCCTCCACGCGAGAGGGTGGTTTGGTGGGGTGTGGGACAAGAGGACGGGGCGAATTGGGAGGGTTCTGAACAGCGTTGGTGGTGTCGAAACAAAACGAGTGGGTGTCACTCTTTTTTTGGATTACCGCCGCGCAATCGTTGCGAAAAAAGTGCGACTTCCTACGAGGGGTGGAGGAAAGAAGGAGAGAAAGAATGGAGATGGTTAATGTAGCCTGGCATTTTGCGTCACCAATAACAACCGGGCGGCTCCATCATCAGGCGTGTGCAGTAGAAGAAACTCCTCATCGCGCGTCCGGAATAAATATCCTTCCTATAGGGTGATGTTTGCCTTTGTTTTTCCACCCATAGGCGGCATTTTCCTTAACACCGGTTTTCCGTCACACGTTCATCGAGACAAGGGTGCGACCGATTTGGGTTACATACTGCACAAGTTTACAGTACAGTTCGTCATCGTCCTATAATCAGGTAGACATGATCATTTCCTCGCCAGCGGAAAAACCGAAGGAAAACCCACCACCGATCGACGGGGAAACGGCTCGAGTAAAACGGTTTGTGGTGCAGGTGTAAACGCAACATCGGGACAAGAATTCGCACTACTACTTTTGGAAGGTTATTTTTGGATTTTATCAACATCAGCCTCGCTTTCCTCCCCGGAAACCCACTCGTCTCGCTTTTCACGTTCCTCCGCGTGCTGAAGGATGAACGAACGTGCGTAGATATTTTTTCCCCGATGACGTTCCTAGAGAAGAAACGAACAAAATGGGACCTCCTGTTGACTTGAGTTGTTTGTTTGTAGTTTCTTTCTGTTCTTTGCGACATGACCGGATTGAACGAATGATGCCAAAGATGGTTAGAATTGGAGATTGCAAGAACATTCCTTAACGAAGAGCATGCAAATCACTGACAACCGTAAACCACATTCGTAGTGGCTTGGTTTCGTATATTTTCCTTCTATAGTATTGGTGGGTATTTCGATTATTTTCTGTTAATTATTTACAGTTCCCTCATTTCGCCCGATATATGATCACCTTTCGCATCCACAATTAATGCATCTGTTTTTGGACCAATTTCTAGATTCTTATCAGAAGAAAGGGTTCCAGTGAATTCAAAACAATAAAATCAAAAGCCCCATGAGTGTGAACTAAATGTGTATTTTTTTATAACACTATCATTTAATTGCCCGAAAACTGATGTTGATTGTTTTTGGGATGTTTTCCACAAGCTTGATAAGACACATCCGCGACTTTTTACTTCAGTGTATGTTACAGCTCAATGCCTATTTGAAATGGTTGGAGAGCAAACATGTTCACAAGATCAAGGTTGTGAGATAGGTCCAAAACGGAAAGATCAGGCTTTGAAACACGACCAACCCTCAAGCTGGTGTTTTCCCGCTCAACGCCACGATTCGATTGAACGTTTCGTTGTTTATCTCTGATCTGAAACAAAATTGCCTCGTTCCTCACGATGACACTGTTGCAGTGCCACGAACTCACCTGTTCCCTCGTCTATGATGAACTTGTTACAAGTTGTGCTATCATGATGTAGTAACACCTTGCCTAACATGGGTCTCTAAGTTCGAGAGCACACATTACTGCAGCAGCTGTCGGTACCGTAAATTTACCTGCGCTCATCTTTTTGTCTCTTCCTGCCCCCTTGGGAGGGAAAAAAGTTTTTCGTCCGAAATTTGTAAAATTGCGCAAATTAAATGAATCGTTGAACTGTCGTCGGTTTCGGTTTGGCACCGGACACCGCCAACAGGAAACGGAAAGTCCGCACCACCGGTTAAAGCGAGCGGGGAAGGCTCGTGGGGGACCATATTGTTCGGCGATGCGTGGAAAATGATGATCTTCACGTTCTAATCGTTAGCAACATTTTATAACGCGCGTGAATGCAGGCTTCTCTCTCTACTACCATTAGGTAAACTCAGCTTCGACAACAACTTGCGCATCGTTTTACTGCGGATGAAATTGCTTTGCCTAAAACAGGGGAAAAGCCACGATCTTTCGAGGAGGGGGAGGGGATGAACATTAAATGCCGCGCATCGGCGGTTGTTTATTGCTTCTACGGAATTCACCGAATTTCTCCATATATTTAGCATGACATTCCACACTGCAAAGCCAATTTGTAGTAGCGCTTCGTCTTTTTCCGCGCACGGAACGGAATGTCGCTGGACTTCCCTTCTTTCCCTCTTCTTCTCTTACTTTAATTTAAAAAAAGTTTGACTATGGCTGGTTTGAAGGACGAGGAAATCCCCACCGTCGACTGTTCCAGACCGAAGGGAAAATCTCGGCGGATAAAATATGTACTTCTGTTTTACGTCACGACGAGATTTTCTTACGATCATTCTTTCCTGGTAGTCTATCCTTTGACCGCGCGATCGGATCAAACCCCACAGCGCTGTACACAATTTTAGTTCAGATTAAGAAGTTCGGAATGGTGCCACTCATTTACTACTAAATTATAAACTACCTGAATGTGCTCTAATATTTTTTATTTTGCTGGGTTCTACTGGATTTTCTTAGAATTTCTAATGATTGTTGCTTCGAGAAGGGGAGCAACAAAATGACCTCATCTCATTTCGTCGTTTGATTAGGCTCAAAATAGATATATTTTTCGGTTTCAAATTTTCAAAGGAATTTCAAATTCCTGGAACATCTCAGCGTCACACGTGTCGCGTTAGTATTATCAATCAGTTGTTCGGTACAAAATAAAGATATATCGTTTAAGTTATCGTTTTAAAATTTCTAAACAAAATGCGTTGTGTGCGTCGCACATTACCAAATTTTGCAGGTCAAGATCATCGTTTTCGACGATCATGCGATGACTTTGTGCCACTTCAATTTTAATTTAGATTCACCCAACAGTGCGGTTAAGCATGATGGATCGCCGGATTGTGAGGGTAATTTTAATGTACGACCCATGCGGGTGTCAGTTTTTGTTTTCGGCGGGGGACAACACCGCACTGCATAAAATACAACTTTAGCGCTTCTCGTCGAGCCGCCGTTGACGGATGAATGGGTTGTGTGATTTAATGGTGCGCATTATATTTGTGTGGATTGCAGTTTTTTCACACTCTTCCTGAGGTTTGTAGAACGGAGAGGGTTCGATAAAAGAGTGTGATAAAAAATCGTCACTGTCTCAGTGATTCTCAACTACAATATTACGCTTACAGTTTTAAAATATTTTTTCAACGAAGCAGTGGCTACAAGTTTAAATTCATTTGTCTAAAATGAAGATTGTTTTCACAATAAAATGTGCTGAGAAGGAAAACAATGGGTGAGAATCTCTGCACCATGCACTCGAATTGTCTCACGCAGCGCGTATATTACTGTCCCAGTAACATTCGTCAGCCTCCTTTTCCTGTTTCTCGTCTCTTCATATCCACTTCCGTCTCGTCCGCTGTTGGTTTGGAGGAGCAAGTGGTGGCCGGAGGTGGATTTTATAAATAAAACTGCACCCCTAATGAATATGTTTTCGTCTATCAACGACGGGACTGCGCTTACCTTCACGTTCGCTTTCACTTATCCCTTTTTCTTCGAGAGTTTTTTTTCCTCCGGCTTGTTGTTTCGTACGGAATATGTAAAAACTTATTTAATAATAATCAAATGAACTGTAAACTAATAAACAAGAAAAGGATTTCATCGGCTTTCGGGTGTCTTTTCAATTGTTGATTGGAATGTTGCCATGCATCAACAGTGAGAGAAAGGTTTGTGCTTTGCTTGGGACGCTCAAAGGAACCTCTTATTATTGAGCCACCTTCGATGGAGACGCTTGGTGCCTTGTGTGGAATGCTTTCACAGCGGACGTGACGTCGGAAAATTATGACCCTGCAGATGCCGTCGGTTTGCGAAAGAAAGCCGTGTGGGACGATTTATAGACGGATTTCGGTGTCCTATCGCGTAAATGTGGTCGAATCGGTGGTTCCGTTTCGGTTCCTTCAAGAAACATTTGGCGACGACATAAACCCGGACCGTGGCGATGCCTTTCCTCACTGGGGGAGGAGGAAGGAGCGGGTATGCGTGTCGCAACGGTGGAATTTTGTTTTTACTTTTCCTCTGACACTCTCACCCCTTCCTTGCTTCGGTGGTGATAGTGGAATCAAACGAAAACATTCGCGACAGATTTGTTACGTGTGAATGTGCGAATGTGCGAATGTCTTCGGCGTCGTCATATCTCGCGCTCTCCCGTTTCCCCCGTCACTAGCGTCCCGGGTGGTGTCCCGACCTTGAACCCGAAGTGGGTCGTTCGGTTTGGGGTGGAATTTTTACGACTGTAATGCAATCTGCTACCGAGCGTTTTCCAATTCCGTAATCAAAATTATATAGTCTCTCTGCAAGGAAGGAAGTTTCGAATTTCAACGGGATACGAAGATTCAAAAATAATTTAGCTTAACATGGGTCAAGTTGCGCAATCGCAAAACTATTTTGATGAGATTTTATTTAAAAAATAGACACAATATTTTCCAATTGTGTAATCTTCCGAATATTTCGAACTAAAAAGCTCCCTTCTCATTGATCCAGTATCTGAGCTTACCTCCATTAATTCCTGTTTATCAGGCTCGTGTTGGGGATGTTACCCGGAAACGGTTATCTACAGAGGCGAGGCACGTGAGAGCTTAGAAACTCGTTCCATTGAAATGGTACAATGATAAGTAGGGAAGATATTTTTAGATATTTTTGAACGGACCCAAACAACTTTTTACCATCGGGTAGCATTTGCCTTGCAAAACTATTTTAAAATCGGCTTCGGAGTGCGTTCAACTATGGAAAGTAATTCAAAATGCGTCCAGTTATTGAAAAGGCACGCTTATGCTGACAACACCAATGCGGTTTTCTAGCTATTTATAGCCAATGATTACATGCACATTTCGCTTGAAACTGTTCTCTCATCCTCGTTGGCGTCTTATCTTAAACGAAGGCGGTCCCCACAGCTGCAAGTAAACGATAAGCGAACAACAAAACATGAGATAGCAAAGGAGAGGGAAAATGGCGCATTTTGTTGTTGCTTTTTACCAATACCATTGAGAACATGGAGACGTTGCACCGCTTCAGGTCACTTGGTAGCGTGTTTGTTCGGAACTGGGAGTCCCCTCCAGCGGCGGGAATCGCCTTATCGGAAACAGTTGGGCGTTTTAGCTTTGATGGACATCAACGAAATGGATACTTGATAGTGTGTTGACCATATGGGTTTGGGTTTCGTATGTTAAATAAACATTTTACTTGCTTTGATAGCGTTTACCAATCTGTCTAAACTTGTTAATATTTGCTCTAATAGTTGGGATTTAAATGCCTTACCAATAAAACTTTGTTTGCTGCCCAAACAACTGTTTACTTTGTAGCATAGATTTTGCGTTACACAATTCAATCGGTTATTTTTCAGCCGTCATCAAATAAAATTCTATTCGCATTGTGAGGCCAATTTGAAAGGAAAGAGGATGCTAAGGGAAGGGCTTATCGATGCAGCATTTCCGCTCAGCCCAGTTGGAGGCAAGCGATGGCGGGATAAATTAAATTGCACAAACAAGGTCCAGCCCGTGTGTCGATGGCGTAATTTCGGCCGACGAAACACACGGAGGGAAATGGAATTCCGCGATGTTGATATAGTGCTTATCAGTTATCAGGTGGGGAGCTCACACATTGGGTAAGGGCATTTATGTGTTTGTGTGTGTGTGTATTTCGTAGCTCTACGCTCGAATCCCGAATCCCTCCCAAAGGCGAACGAAAGTGACGGTGTAAATTTTAGGGTTTCGCACCATTCACATGACTGACACGAGGGCGATATTGCCTATTTTTTATCCATTTTTTTCGTCCCATTGATAACGAAAGACCATTCCATGGGCTCCATAAGGTATGACATTTTTTTAATCGGTCACTTCACGAACCGAGCGTAAACCGAGCGAACAGCTGCGTGACTTTTTGGGTAAGTCGTTTGCCGTTGCAAAGGTTTCTGCAAATTTCCAAGTTTCTGTGAACTGAGAATGGGACAAGTGCGATGTGATCCGTTATGCACGACCGTATATTATTCTTACTAGGCGTTTGTTACGAACATTGGTTTTAGCCTGTTTTCATTAACTGATTTGTTCCCTCTTTTATTTTTAAGAATCTATGAGCCCACCGAGGATGGCAGAGTATGGCGACTAATCCCTTCAAGCATCCGCCGCCGACTCCCAGCACTAATAGCGAGAACTGTAGCACCTACGACGATTACGATGAACAAGCGCCACTGCGGCTTTCGTCGGCATCAGCAACATCAGCAGGCTCGAGTGTCTCGTCCACACCGGACAGTAGCAGTATCCTAAAGCAGCGTGCGCCGTGCGCTTGCTCCAACATCAGCATTATGCAGCTGTTCCACGAGATGAAGCAGAAGTACCCTACCGTCCCGGACACGGTCGTGTCGGAGCTGGTCACGCAGAACTGCCACGATCGACCGGCATGCGTGAGCAAGCTGGAGGAGGCCGTACTCGGGACGCCCGCCCAAACGACCTACCCGGCTCAGTCAATCCACAGCGGGAGTCTGAAGCGGCGCAGTGCGGAACAGCGGAGTCGACAGTCGGCCGGCAGCAGACAGGACGGGAATGGCTTTAGCAATAGCAACAGCAGCAGCAACAGCAGCACCAGCAGTCGCGAGAGTAGCGTGGATAGCAGCAGGTTGCGGGGAGCTAGCAACGACGGGCCGCAGTTCGTGGCAAACTCCCTAGGTCCACCTGGTGGAGGGGGAGGAATAGGAGGTCTTCATGATAGACTAACCGGGGATGGCAGAGTGCCAACAATACCGCACCGTCCTACGACACTTGCTTTCGGTACTTCGAGTTCCACAATGGGATACGCGGGTGGTGGAAGTGGTGTACCACCACCGCCACCGACTCGCCCTCATCGGACGGCACCAGCTTGCCCACCGAATGGGTCGCTGGCTACGTCCACCATAACGACCACAACGACCGCAAGCGGCAATGCTGATTTGGGCGAAACGGTTAACCTGCAGGTAAACGTAACCGTATCCCCCAAGGCTGGAGGTCCGTTGCATGTCGGTCAGCGCCATACTTCGACGATCTCGCTCCAACCGGAACCCCCGTACTCACGGGAGCTGGCACAAGTTAGTAGTACCTTCAATAGTGGTGTAGCAGCTTCAGCAGGATCGGGTCTTGGAGCCGGACCCTCGCAGGGAAATGCATCTGGTGGCGTTGCTGGAGGCGGCGGAAGCAATGGGAATGCCGTTGGAGCTGGCGGTAGCGCTGGAGGACGTAGCTCGACGTCGGTCAATCTGACCCTGCGGCAACCAACAGACGGACGGCCTCACTCTCCCATCCACATCCACGCAAGCCCCCTGAAATATACGGCGAAGAACTTCAACGCCCAAGCCGGCATCCAGTCGAAGCTGGAGGTTACCTTCCGCGATGGCTTCGGGTCGTTCAGTGCGATGCGTGCTCACGTTCCTGGGTACGAATCGTACCAGGGAACGCACAGGCCGTTGGACACACAGGCGACATCACTCAACACCTTACAGTATCAACAACAACAACTACAGGAGCCTGTGTTTGAGCAGCGAGATAATTATCGATACCAGTCGCCCCGAACTGCGATGCCCTCTCGCTTTCAGACACCGTTGTCATCCTCCTCACCTCTTCCCAGCGTGGTGCATAGAGAGCAGACGTCCCGTGGTCTTATGGGAGCCCTCCGAGGTGGCTCACTGTTTGCTACCGACGGCAAACTAGAGAACGATGGACTTACGAAGGAAATGCGGTACCAAAATTTTGTTGTGGCAGGTAAAGTATAAAACGTCTCGTGATCTAATGCATCCCTAATGGTCGCCACGCAAGGCAAATAGCACAATCATAGGGGTATTCAATCAAAATGCACAACTCGCGCACAATATTTCTTGTTCTTCATACTCCTGGACCGCGCGGTTGGGTTTAAACTATTATCACTGTGGTGTTCATGTCAATATGTGCTTGGTTTAGGTTCGTAGAGTTGATATTGGCGTATTAAAAAAAAAAAATGCTGGCGATAAGCCGCATCGTAATGCTTTCGAGTATGACGCCACTAGATTGAACAACTGATTATCAGAGAAAAAAGTTCGTATGCACCGGTCAAACGACAGGGACCATCCCAGAACTTGCACGAATAACTTGTACACATATTGATAAGAACCGCAATGGGCGATACTGGGCGGCTAGAAGCAAGGGAAAGAAAATAAAAGTAACAAACCGACGAAGCAACGATCAGTTGCTACGACTTGTTTGTACACGTCTGAAGTCTAATCAGTCGCGCTTTAATCGTTGTCGCTGAGCACGACACATACCGGCCGTCGACGTACCGCGCATTACTTTCATCTCGATCGATGTGTGTTCACTCCACAGAAATGGCCGTCTCGCAGCAGCTGGAGCAGAAACAGAGACTTAGTCGTGAGGTGGAAAGGAAGCAGATCCAGTTCGAGTCGATTTGTCGCGAAATCTTCGTACTGCAGCAACCGTTGCGTTACATCGACGCGGAGTTGCTCGATCGGGAGGTACTGCTTTTAGCGGCGGAAGTCGAACAGCTACAGAAGGAGGTGGACTCGTGCGATGATGAGGAGGCTCGTGCAGCCGCCGTCATAGGATCCTCGATAACGGACGGACTAAGTGCACTAAGCGTCGAAGGAGGTATGTTTATTTGTCGTGCGCTGTAGACGTTTGTTTCATAACGAGGCAACCTTTCTCTACGTTCCTATTGTAGGATCGCCAATGCTCCCATCGGGTGCAAGCAATGCCGCGGTCGTTAAACGTCCGCCACGTCCTCCGAGACCACCACCTCCAAGGGCCACCACGCAATCACCGTCTCGTACCAGTTCCGGTAGCATTACACCCGGTACTCCTCTTTTAGCCAGTGTTCCTTTCGGTGGTGGCTCTCCGGGGACCGCACACACACCTTCCTCAGGCTCATCGCCCTGCTCAACGTCCTCCTCAGTAAACTACGGAGCTGGGGATGGTGATCCAACGTCCACTCGACTAAATCCTCCCGGCAGCAGCAGCAACATAGCTGGCGGTGACGAACAGGCAGCGGCCTCCGGCTCGAATCAACCCTGGACCTGCACTCTTTGTACATTCCAAAACCACGAGCTCATGACCTCGTGTGAACTCTGCACGTTGCCGAAAGCATCCGGTAGTAGAACGCAGCTTCCCGAAAACGCGCAAAGATCAGGCCTAGCGGTGGCCACCACCACCTCCAATGCGGTCTCAGGGACAGACGTGTGCGATGGTGGTGGTGTTCCTGTAGGTGTCGCTCTGTTAAGGCGTCAGCACCTTTCGGTGGACACAGGCGTTGCGGCGGCTGCTGCTGCGGCGGCGGCTGCTGCTGCTGCTGCTGTCGTTGGCGCATCGGTCGGACCTTCAACGGCTCCACCCTATCCGGGTGGTTGTGAAATGCCACCACCATCCTTTGCCTCCCTTTCCAGCTCTTCGTCCAGCCCTTCGGTTGCACTACAAACAACATCCCAATCCGCCCAACAGCTCCAGCAACCGGGGCAGCAGCATTCAACCCAGCAGCAGCAGCAGCAGCAACAGCAACCGAACCCGCCTCCGTTGCAAAATGCTCAATATCAGAAATCATCCATCGAATGCTAAACTAACAATGCGCTCGACAAATGGCCAAAGTGTGCCCGGTGGTGTTGCACTGCATGACGAGTGGCCGATATACAAGACGGAATACGGCCCCAATGTTTTCGGTAGGGCTTTTCAAATTGTTTTTCTTTCCTGCATGCCAGAGAGTACGTGATTTAGAGGACACTTGTGCATGCGACTGCACACACCAAACGAAAGAACGATCGAAATGTAGCCGATCGTTGTGTGTTTCTGTGCTGAATGGTTTTATTTTATAACCTTTTTGATTTCTTTTTGTATAATTGGGAACACTTTATGCTAACCAACAGTATGATGTTCTAGTTTACTACTATTTAACTTCTTCATAAATGTATGCCTTGCGTGGATTGATACAAATTAATGCATTATGGCTCACATCTTTATTCACTTTATACACGTTTGCTTATTTATCTACTCGAACAAACGCTTTGTCCCGTCACGCTAATTCTTTTCCACTCGTTTTCTCAATAAACGTTTCAACCTTTCTTTCACTTGGTACTCAACCAAGACTACCGAAAGATGGGAATCAAATGTGATACATTGTAAAGTTGGAAAATTATGTCGAAAAAAACTAAAAAAAAATAAACGACGCTTTTGAAGTTAACGGTAGAGTTTCCGTGGGAAGCATGGAGCTGTTTCATCAGAACTGTACTTCCTTCAGCGGGGAAGTATTATCAGGGAACTATAAGTAAGATAAAGCGCGGAATAAGTGCAGATGTTTAGTTATATTTAATTAAATTTATAATTTTACTCAAATAGACAGAAGAAGAAAAAAACACAAAAACAGATAAGAAAATGTTTTTCAGACAATGTTTTGGCTGCTCATCGGTAATGTTCTGATAACGAACAATCAACGATCATACTTACACGGCGCTTGTTTTGAACGAGAGAGGCAATGTTTATCCATCTGAAAACACGATCGAAAACCGTTGTACAGTCGCTGATTACATTCTACCTTGCGTTAGAGCGTTATCACGCACTAGGGGCTATCATGAAATCGTCGCTTTGTTTTAGCGGTCGCTAAAGGTGCTCATCAGTCGCTAAAGGAGCTCATCTGTTCATTATAATGAACCTTTAGCGACTGAAATGAATAAATGAGTATCCTAGGCGACCGCTAAAACGAAGCGACGATTTCATGATCGCCCCTACTGTGCGTTTAAAAATAGAAATACCAGTCGCATGGTAGCTGTACCATTGCAAGCGCGTAAGTAGCAAAATAGGAGCAAGTGTCGTTTGATGGTGGCGTTGCCCTCTCTTTATAAATCAACGAAAGGGAATATGTATTCACTCCCTTCGTTCTCCGATTCCCAAGGTGCAAGACATTGCATTTTTGTACTCGCTAGACGCCAGCTACCCTTTGATGCTGCGCTAAAGAGCCATTGCCCCTTGTTGGGAAGATCAATGGGGACACATTTCTAACACCTTCGTATGATGTGTCGGCGGCATAAGAAAAAGAGTACGTTCGACTTTGCGACGTCGCATTGCCACGCCGTGGAGCGTTTGTCGTTCGATGAGTGGGTTGTGAACGATATGTGCTTGATTAGTCGCGGGCTGTGTTTATTTGTTTGGCGCTAGACGAATGATCATGCCACGTGTTAGTGCAGTTAGGGCGTGCTTGCAAGCGTTTGCTTAGATAAATGCAGAAGAATGTGAGAACGGCGTTCTTTTGAATATAAACGTTTTGCTTTTTTTATTTTCATTTAGAAGTGCTATTTAGAACATTAAAGACAAAAAGACATTCCAAAAGTGTCCTCATAGCATGTAGCCGTTACATAATGCAGGTCGTTGATAGTTTGTAAAAGAAAAAAATTGAAACCCCATTCTAAATATAAATTAATCATGCTACGTGTACCGCAAAACATTACAATTGGCAATGCATGTCACAAATTTATTGTAACGTAGTTAATACGTTTAGACAGTTTGATTCTACTATCCGAAATGTGCGTACATTTTACACAGTGTTTCTCCCTTCAATATAGTTTTGCTTGGTTTGTCTGTGCATGTTTTTTTTTCTTGTTTAAAATTACCGTTAACAATGGTAACATAAATGAATGACGATCAGTGTGTTTTTAAAATGTTATCGAAATTCGCCTTGCAGTGCTTTCATGCAAACATTCATTGATTCAATCCAGCCTTGGAGCTTAAATTGCCAATAGTTTAATATCTAATGGGCTTGTGTTTTTGTATTTGGTACCATTTCAGTCGTAGCATCAGGCCAAGATATACTTATTTATCTCTCACCCGGACAAAACAGTAGGTTTCTACCATTAGCTCTCATTGGCCAGGAATTTGTCCAACCTAGTTCACTAACACCGATCCGCTTCCTTCCAGAGATCGTACATTCGTGGATCGTATCATAGTAACCGTCCGTAAGGGATCTAGTCCTTACATTCACCGTACTACCGGAAGTGAAGATAAATAGACAGAGCCCCCGAGGATACCGGATCTTGGTGATGGAACGTCTCATGAAAGTGCTTGCCCAGTTGAATCCGGTTGTAGGTGTACGAGACCCGGAGGAATCTGGAATTGTGCTCTCTGTGTGTTGGATCTTCGTAGGAGCCATCTATGACATCGTGCTTTTGTAGAGCCAGACTGAACCTCTAAGCTAGGAGTACATTTCATGTAAAAGTTTAGCGTTGTTGGAGGGTGAAGCGCTATCTCGGAACGGTGCAGACGCACCGTAACAAACTGTTGAATGTATTTTTTGTTTAACACTTAGCTGTATTTATTTCGTTACAAGCGGCAGGATAAAGAGAGGAGATACATTTGTGTTAAGTTTTCGACTTTCTATATTGTTTATTTATTACTGTTGTGCTAGGAGAAATCTTTCTTATAATCGTGCATACTACTACTTATCTCTTAGCGTGCCCTTCCGATTTCGAGATGCAAAGCGTCTAGAAGTTACCAATCGATTCCCCCTGATAGTTCCTGAACAATTGTTTTCATTTGTTTGCTTTTAAGAGACAGGCGTTCACTTTGATTCGTTATCTCTTTTACCTGATCGGAATACACTGCAGAGGAGGAAACAACAGTATCGAAGTTATAATTCTGGTAACAACGAAACAATCTTGTAGCTGGATCCAGGTTTCTGCAAACTTAATTCGCAGGCGCCTATAAAGTATACGTAAACAAAACAGCATAATAAAGTAAGAAATACTACAACCTCTTCGATCGTTCTGCGAGCACATGGTATGCGCAAACGTTCCGAAAATGTTTTGTTGAACAAATAAGGTTATTGAAAAAGGAAAGAGCTTGAAGGGAATGCTAGGCTGGAGCAATACCTTTACAAATAAAGTTGTAATATTGACTCTTGGTGATTTTTTTATCATTTTGAAAAGTGTTTTTTCATATTTGCAGCACATGTTGTAACGAATCTTGTGAATTTGAAAAATATTGCAGTACACTTTTATTCTCCTGGAGCTGTCACCAACAACTGAGCAAAACTGACAGTTGTCAGGTGAGAGGTAATGAGGAAACCTGGAGTCACTACTGGTCTTTTGCAAGAAAGAAAAGTCGATCGATGTGGTGTATCTATCGTCGAAGTAATCCCAAAAAGTGATGAAATTTGGTGTCATATTTCTGTAAATTGTGTTCAAATTGCTAGAAAACTGTCGCATTGATGTCTTGTTAGTGTTTGTTTATCATAAAATCGTTTGCAAAGAGTAGTATTTTGCGCTCGCCTGGTCCAAGTTGTTGCTGCCCACCAAAGATGTCTTCCTGTGTGTTGTGGGTTTGGCTGTAGTGTTGTAGGACTGCTGCAGACAGATTTTCCACGCCTGTGCCTTCGACTCATTTCACACCGGAAAGAAGATGGCACCGGGTTCGAGTAGTAACCAGAACAACAATGCAAATAACAACAACAACCGGCAGACGGGCACCAAACCGAAGTCGAAATCATCGAAGAAAAATTCGGTCCCACAAGAAATGGTCGCCCCGACACGAAGGGATCTCCAGCAGCAGTTAAATGTAAGCAAGAAAAAGACGGCGCCGAGAGCACTAAAAGGAAAGAGATGGTACGATGGCCAAAACAAATCGACTTCGTTTGACATGGGTTTGTTTACATCCGGCGAAACGGTCTACGAAATCCTAGGCAATCAGAGTCCCAAGCAAGCTGGGATAGCTTGGAGGAAGTCTTGAAACTCACGAATGCGCACACGGCATTTGTGGCAACGTCTGTGTGGCAGTTCTTTGGTTTAAATTTAGAACGGATGAGCTCTTTACCGTGAACACCGACCGATCAGTTGTGTCGAAGTCGAGCACCCGCGACGGTGTTTTGTACAGCATCCCATCGAGATAATACTGCCAATGACCATCACCGGCAGTGTGCTTGATTGTTTTATCGCGGCAGTGACAGTGTTTTTTCTCCTAAAGGTACTCGTCGATTGGGCGACCGTTTCCGGTGCTTCTTCGGTGGTGCAGAACAACCATCCGCCTCAGCAGCAGCATTATACCAGTGCTCAGCCATCTACTAGTGGACAGCAGCAGCAACAAGGGCAGAATATTCTGCTCAAACCGCGCAACAACCGTACACCGGGCGAAGGCACCTGTTACGAAATCGGTGAGTCATGAAGGAGGTGAACTGCTAAAAGATTAAGATTCCTTAACTTGTATTATGCCGCTGCTTAAACTGATTCAAAGGAGATGCTGCAAAAAGCGTAAAAGGGAATTTTAGAAGGAACACCAACCATAACCGGAGTTGACCAAAACAGAACCATTATACATTCCTATCCAGTGGGAAGATGTTTTTCGGCGTCGAAAGCTACACCTGGCCGATGACGACAACGGCGTAGGATCGTCGAGATCCTCCTGCGGGAAATGGACAACACGTTTGTACTTACCTTGAGATATGTGCACACTTTTCTATTTGCTGTACGTAGCAGATCACCAAAGCGGCGTTTATGTTCTAAATTTAGCCCCACCGCTTGCGTCAAGGTGTGTATGCGACCGAGCCCGTGGCCTCCGTTCTGGTTAAAATTTGCTCACGAAACGCGGGTAATTCGTGCAGTGAATGGAAAGGGGGAAGATTTAGTACCTTCACGTTGGCTCTCGGTATTGACTTCAAGGACGCGATAAACGCAGATAAAAATTGGAAGTGGTTATAGACGATCGTGTGCGGATCGTTCTCTTGATAAACCAGTATCGAATAGGTTAGGAGTGAAATGATAGGTTACTTTTAAATAGTTGGGCATTATATTTGATTCAAACCACACCGCCAATAGGATTTTAATGTAATATTTTGACTAATTATTGTTTTCTTATGACCTTGTAGATAATCTCTCACTGCAAGATAACAGCCGGTACATACCAGTGCGGCCTATCGTAAGAAGAAACCTGTTGAACGAAGGTACTAGCGGAGAGCAAAACGAAACACATAATACAACCGTGGGAGTCGTTATCCCTACGACACCGAATTCCACCCTGCAGCAGACGTTCCGTCTAAGCGAAGGAGCTTCCGGGGGAGGAGCAGCAGCAGCGGGTTCTACCCATACTGGCACCTACAATTGGAGCATTAACAATTTGTTGCATAGCAGCACGGGAAGTAATAATCCACAACAAACACACGGCGGAACCGGCGGAACTTCCGATACACTTAACTCTACCGGTGTTATACCGAAGCAGCAACAACAGCAACAGCAGCATATTTTGAATCCTTTACTTTTGCTGCAACACCAGCAGGCACAGGCTGGCCATTCCCGTTCGACTTCTTCTCCGCTGAGCTATCGCGTTCCGGACGGTGCATCGCAGAATCAGCTGAATTTGAATAAGAACTCAAACCAGCATCAACAGCTACAACAGCAAAACCATCTGCTTGCCGCTGCTGTTCCGTCTACTTCTTCTGGATCGCGTTACGGCGCGGTTTCATCAATTAACGCTGCGCAACCTTTCGGCCCCGCTGGTAGTAGTGGTGGTGGTGGCGTTGCAAGTACGGTCGAGGACACCTTGAACCAGATCCAGGAGTACATCAAACTGACCACAAACCTGATCTCATCGGTGCAGATCGATAACGTGAGTGAAAGTCAAAACACACACACAAACATCGCGAGAGGCGTGAGACCGGAGAAACGCATTGAGTATGGGAGACGAGGATTGTTACTTTGTGCCGATTAATTCCGCCACGCTGGAGAACGTGCGGCACTCCGACACGGAGGTGCGTTAAAAGATGTCCATGCCGTGTTTGGATGCGTGATTGTTTTTCGCCATTGTGTTTTAACGAGGTTTTGCATGGTGTGTTTTCTTGACAATCTGTGAGACAAATGTAAAGCTTTTCCAGATGGGTTTCACTTGAAACCCCGTGTATTTGTTGGCGTATTTTTTCAACGTACCTGGAAACAGTTTTCGCTCGACGTTATTTAAGATTATTCAAACGACAAACATCTTTAATCTTTTGACATATAGTATCAACATGCGTTGTAGCTCATTATAAGATTCGATTTTGCTTGTTGCAAACATAACGCCTGCTTGGTTAATACTCTTCGCACGAAGCGATACGGTTTCGCCAGCTTAGCATTGTAACAATTCTCGTCCTTACTTACCGTCGATGTTCTTGATGTGAGTGACATCACGTTTTAGTCCGAATCTAATCAATCATCTCTGCTCTTCCAGCTGAACGGTGGTCCTCGGCCACAGTCAGTGCAAAGCATCAGCACGAATCAATCGACGACACCGGTCCCACCATCGGTTTCGGCTGACGAGCTTCGCTATCGTATGGAAACGCAGTCGAAAAATATGCAAGCATTGAAGGAACAGCAAGCGCATCTGCTTCGATTGCAGCAGGCGGCTCGCCAGCAGCTTCAAGAGATGGAATCCATCCGGCAGCAGCACGTGGCCAACGTTGCGCCACCGTTGGAATCGTTCCAGACGGTCGAGCAGGTGCAAGACGGTATCGGCAGTATCATGGAGCGGATGCGCGTCCTTTCGACGTTCATTCAAAACCAACAGGAGCTGAGCAACATGCTTGGAGGGGACAACGAGGATGTTATGGCCGATCAGGCGATGCTGCAGCAAAAGTTCCAGGAACTGCGTGACAAGAGAAGCCAAATGCACAACCTGGTGTCGGAGCTGCAAAACATGAACATGGACGCGAGTCGCCAGTTCGAGGGTGGGGTTGAGACTGGCGAGCATTCGCGCTCGGTACCGATCGAGCTTACGCACGCGCCGGCCTCGGCTGCCGATGCGCGGAATGCGACGAAAACGTTCCTCAACGGGTTGGCGGGGCCCACGTCCGGTTTGGTGGAAGTCACCGCCGGTGGTTCATCCAGTGCGACCTCGAAAGTGACTCCGCAACATCGGCCGCTGGTCGACGGTTTGAGAAATGGGAATGGACATGCGGCGATGGGCGGCGAACACGTCAACGACGAAGACGATGAGGACGAGGATGGGCCACTGAATGAGGAGGAATCGGCCGTCCTCACCGGGACGGCGGACATGCTGAGCGAGAAGATCAACGAGATCAATGCGATGAAATCGCAGCTGCGTCGGTTGAAGGAGATGATGGATACGGTGAAGTTGATCGAGCAGAAAACGGGCCAAGAATCGATCGACGAGGAGGACGAAGAGGAGGAGGAAGAGGATGCACCGGAAGAGGACGCGGAGGAGGAGGTGGACGAAGCCGAGGATGAGCGTGATGCCTGCGGAATGGCAGCGGCCGCGATTGTCATGCAACACCGGCAGCGCCGGAGCCGCTCGCGTTCGATGAGTTCCGCGCCGATAACGTTGCTACCGAATGGCACCACTATACCGAATTCGGCCGCCGAGGCGGACCATGAGATGTCCAACCAGGAGCGCGAGCAGTTGAACAAACGCGTGGAGGCCCTCCAGGCGATGACGCACGATTTGCGCGAACAGGCCAAGTCGATCGCCGCCGAAAGGGATCGTTTGAAGCACGCGAGAAACGATCTGCAAAAGCGACGGAACAATGTGGTGGAACTGCAGCAGCAGGCACAAACGAATGAAAAGCTAACCAACCACGTGGCGTCGTTTGTGTCGCTGGCGGCGGCGGGTCCGAGCGGTGCGCGGGGATCTTCGTTGGGACCGAAGGAGCGCCAGCAGATGGAGCTGAAGGCGGAGCTGGAGAACAAACGGCGCGAGTTGGAACGAATCGAGAAGATGACTCAGAGTATCAAGAAGAGTGCCGAATTCGCACGATCCTCAGCCGGGGTTGATGGCCCAGATGATCCGGAAGTTGGCGGCTCGGAAGTCGGTGCGGTGAAGGCGGCACCACTTGGCCCCTCGTCTGTGGTGTCCTCTTCGGTGGATTCGTGTAGCGGCGGCGATCGAGGCTCGCTGCACCGTGGAACACCCATGATCCACCCGCTCATACCACCCCCTCCGGCGCCGTCCGCCATCAGCGGATCGCTGCAGAACAATACGGCCGGAAGCAACGCGACGAACGACTCGAAGACGAACTCGGCCGACTCGGGCGTCACGTCGGACATTTTCGCCCAAGCACGGCTGGAATCGGCCAGCTATCAGTCAAGCAGTACGCGCAGCTTCCCTCCACCCATGCCGGACATTTGCAATCGCAACACGGCCGCCGATCGGTACCGTTCGAAGCGTGGAGGAGGGGGCGCCGGTGGAAGTGTGGATGTCGACGGGGAGAGCGCGGCGGCAGTAGGTGCGTCAGCGTCGGCCACGGTGGCCGTCGGTCTCCGGGACCACACGTCACCGTGGCCAGTGTTTGGTCCCAGCACCGGAGCGGGCATGTCCAGCTCCAACACCGGACCTCACAGTCCCCACTACGGACATCCGGTTTATGGTGGTGGCATGCACGATCTTTCGCATCATCACCACACCGCCGGCGGTGGGTACGGTGGAGGGGCTTACGGGAGCAGCTGGAGTACCGGTGGAGGACCGTACGGAGTGGCTGCCAATCTATTGCCCCCGCATGCCACTACCCCGAACACACCGCCCGATCCAATCGTGTTCCAGCACATCATGCAAACGCAGCAGATGCTCATGAACTCCATCACGCAGTGCAATCAGTTGCTGTGGATTCAACAGCGTGAAATTAACAATCTCAACAACGCGGTGCTATTGGTAAGTAGACGAACAAAGTTGCTTTGATCGCGTGCAAATGCTTATATGCATTTACATAGTGTAATATATCACTAATGTACTGCTTTCTCCAGCTCCAGGAGAGGATACTTGGCACAAACAGCAGTCTGTTGCTTCAGGAAGGACACGTAGGCGCATCGTTGGTTCGGGCCGAGTCCACACCACCCAACAATGGCTCGAACATGAACATGTCGAATGCGGCCACCGCGGGCAGCAGCTTATACGCAAGGGCACGCTCCGAGCAACCGATGATGTCGTCGCAGCACAACCAGCAACCACAAATCTCTCCCTACACCCACTATCCACAGAATCCGCATCCGGTCCTTCCCGCATCCCATGGTCCCTCGTCCGGTGTTTTGCTTCAGCAACAAGCATTTAACCACCACATCCAGCAATCGCCGTACAGTCCGCTTGCCAGCGGACACCAACACTCGATGCTGTCACCGCAGCTACTGGCAACCACATCCGGCACGGTTCATCCTTCGGGTGGCCAGTGCGGTGCGGTGAACCAGCAAATACAGCGTAACAATACTAACCTTTCCCAGATCGGTCTGCCGCCCAGTGGTCGCTCGTTTCGCAGCAGTGTGCGTCCGCTTAACATAAACACGCTTAACAACGCCCTGTACGACGACGGGCAGGTGGTGGCGCCGGGAATGGCCAACAACAATGTGCTTAACACTTCCGCTTCAGCTGCCAACGCGAACGAGACCGCTTCGTCCGCTGGACCGGGTTTGATGAGCGAGTACGGTGCTGCCCCGCTATCACACCATCACCAACCGCTGGGAACCGCTGGTGCACCTAACATGATCAACAATCTCTGCTCGCAAAGCTCACAACCGACCACGCCGACTCCGGCGACCGCCACCACCATGCTTCCCCCGCAATCGGCACGCTTCGGGCAACACTTTAACAACCTCAACAACAACGTGAACAACAATCTCTCCAACAATGCCAATACCGCTGCTATGAACAATATGCAACACCAGCAGCAACAGCAACATCATCATTCGACGCAGCAAAACAATCTTTACGGCCAGCAGCAGCAGCATCAGCAGCAAGATTCCTCCTCCCAGCAGCAGCAAACGCAAGCGCTCAACAACCAGGTGCTGCCGGGAGTGAGGGCCAATAATTATTGGGATAACTTCCGAAGGTAACTACCACCGGCGGGGTAGAAGTCCAGAAGTGGGAATGGAAGGAGAGTCTTTTAAAAGCCACTTTTGTACCAAGATTTTCTCTTTCACATTGTTTTACCGTTACATTACTTTCTGTTCATAATTACTCGTACTGCAGGTAGATTGAATACGTTACATTTTTTTTTTCATAGAAGGCCAACAGTTCATAGAGCTTCCCCCTTTTGTTTTTGTCTAATTGATCGTAGTTGGCCTTATAATTATTTACACCACATACCTACCGTTGTTGAATAGTAGATGCGTTGTTGTCGAATGTTGTTGTTCTCCCCGGCTTGGCATGGCCGCCTTCGACTTATAGTTTTCCAAAGCGATCCTTTCTATCCACATCCAAACCCAAAAAAGATTCCATCCGATGCCCCCTGTCCCTTGCTCAGTTGTAGTTGATTGGCTTGCTTGGTCGTCTCCCGTTTGGCACGACTGTGCTCCTTCGAGGATAGGGCGTAGATTCAGTGGCAGAGTTAGTAGTTCTGCTGGAACCTGTTTTGACACGAACCATGGTAAGTGGTGTTGCGTGTGTATGCGTGTTGAGTTTCGATGTTTTTCTGCGATGCTTTTTTCGGTTTTGTTTTCTAAACACATTTGAATCTGCGTGTGGACATAGGAAAAGAGTATTCGAATCACATTCAGAAAATCGTATTCATCCATTGCAAAACCTCGACTACAAATTCTAACAAATATCATGTGTGAGAGAATGTTTTGGCAAGTTACAATTATTACTAATTAAATAATTATCGACCTAACTGTCGGATTATTCAATTGATCTTTTCTATTCTCGTTTTAGCTATTCAAGACAAAATCTCCTATCGAGCAACAGTTGCAAAAGTAACGAAGAGTCCGGTTCGTACAGTGGCGGTAGTGGTGGTGCAGTTGGGGCTGGTGGTGGTGGAACTGCAAGCGCCAGTGGCAGTGGAGGCGGCGTTGGTGGTACCGGAGGAGGATCCGGAGGCGGCAGTGGCCAGTGCAACACGATCAACAACCAATTGCAGCGCAATAATAGTAACGCTTCGAATCAGTACATGAATAATCAGAGCAACAAATACCAGCAGTCGATCAACATTACACGCAACAATTCGCTAAGCAATACAGCGAACCAGAGCAACAATATGGAAATGGGGGCGGGCGGTCCTTCCCAGCAGTTGATGGGTTATCAGCAACAGCAGCAGCAACACCAGAATCAAGTGATAGATGAGTGTCAACATCATCACCAACAGCAGCATCAGCAGCAGCAGTCGCAAAGCCATTTGCATCAAGTTCCTCCTGGGTTGATTTCCACACAGCAACCGTTTGAAGCACAGCATCAGCAACAACATCACAATCCGGTTACTCATCAGCAGCAGGTTGTGGGATCGGGACCACCGATGTCCTCACAGTCACATCAATCGTACCAACACCAACAACCCATGCAGTCCCTTCACCATCAGCAACAGCAGCAACAGCAGCAATTCCCTTCCACATCCCAGGCGGGGCCTTCCGGTGTGTTGGTGAGGGGAGCGGAACCACAGTCTTCCGGGCAGAATCAGCATCCGCCGCAACAATCGCATCACACACCACTAAACCAGTCGAACTCGCTCGATCTGGGTGAGTTGCAGTTTCACACCAACCCAATAAACCTTGGGCTGGCTAATAAAACCCATCCGAAGGCGAGCGGACACAAGAAGTATCCACTTTCGCTACGTTCGTGTCGGGATGCCGGTGCGGGAGGTGAAGGAAGCAGCGGATGTTACGTGTCTGGCGGTGGCGATATGAATCTAGCATCGGCCTGTACTTATCAGCACGATTCCAAGTGAGTTTTCGATCACAGAATCAGTCGTGTGAGATTGATTCGCTTACGTTGAATAATGTGACTAAATGTTTTTTCCACCATTAGGTCGACGTCTAAACTGTTCGAGGCGCTGAAAGAGAACGTCTACCAAGAGGTGAAGAACCTGATCACGGCCAACGAGTCCCGGCCGCACTTTCTGATTCAGCTGTTCCGCGAGCTGCAGCTGATCTCCTCCGATCCGCTACGCCAGAGGACACTACAGTCGATTCAGGAGCTGTACAATCGATACATCGAATCGACGCTGCAGGAAGAGAACCACGTGAACAATGTGGGCAGCAATAATTTGCTCACCTCATCGGGCACGAGTTTGGGCGATGCTGCCGGGACCGGTGCAGGTGCAGGTGCTGGCGTCGTGGTGGACGACGGTTCTTCGATGGGAGATGGAGTGGAAGCGACGGGACGCTTGGATGGACATAACGCGTCGTCGACGTCGCATGAAGGAAGAAACGTTGATTTGGCCGTCGAGTTGGAAGTGGTTCAAAACTACACAAACCTTCGTCAACAGCAACAACAGCAGCAACAGCAACAACATCATCTGTATCATTTTCCTTCAGCAGCACCAGAGTCTTCTTCGGCGGGGGCAAATGTTCAGCAATCTTCCGTTGGGGAGCTGTCGACTCAATCCACTTCGAACGGAGCACCACAGGTTGCCGGAACTGGCCCGAATCGGGCGTCCAATCAAGAGCAGCTTGTTCCACTGGCGGTGGCCAACTCGGAAATCATCAACATCATCATGGGGGACATTGTGGCGGTGATCAACTCGGTGGATTATATCAACGATTCGGTGCTGTTCAAGATTGCGGGAGTTATTTGTAATCACGCCGCCGCCGGTGGAAGTGTGAACGAGGCGGATTACGGCCATGAAGGAAGAGGAGGAGGAGGAGTGCACCATCATCATCACCACCAACATCACTATCATCACCATCATGGACCACCGCAGCAACAGCAGCAACCCTCTCGAGCGCCATCGTCGACGGCTGCGAATTCGCTGCTGGCCGCTGCATCGTTTTTGTCCACTCAAGGTGACAATGGCCAGCCAGTAGCACTAAATGTTACCGGCGCCGGTGGTGGTAGTGAGAGTGTGTTTAGCCGGGAGGATTTTCTGCGGCACTTGGAAAGCTGGAATCGTACGGATAAGGATGAGTTTATTTCGAACCTGGAAAATTTCCTCAACAACATTCTGTTGCGTTCGTCCGCGGTGGAGGGCGAGGCGGAAGAGGAAGAAGACGCCATCGAAGCAGCGGGACCCATTGCAGGAGGTGGATCGGTCCAGTCTGAGCCGAACAGTTCGGCTGCCGTCGGTGGGGTCATTTCTTACGAAGGAGGTTATAGCGGACCTTCCGGAAGTGGTGTTGGAGGCGGCAGGCGTGCAAGTGGTGGTGGTGGTGGTGGTGTGAGTGTTTTGCTAAGAAACATCCCCGATGGAAACCCGTTCATGGTTGACCACCGACCGCAGGAGTCGGCCGTGGCCGTGGTTAGCTCGAGTTCCGTGTCGAACGGATACGCGTCGACAACGTACGATCTGGCGGAAGCGGATCAAGTGTGCGATCTGGACAGTTCTACCGCCAGTCAGCAGCCGCCGGGGTTGGCACAGGGATCGCGAGTGATTTCATCATCGGTTGCAAGTACGAGTTCCGCTAGTGGCGGCACCCTTGCGATGAGTCAGTCTTTGGTTGAGCAACATTCCGTGGAAGTTGCCTCCACGTTTGACGATCGATGGACGGTGGTGGTGCAGAAGAAACCGATCACAACGCAGCCAGACGATGAGCAACCGATGATGGCATCGGCTGGAAGTAGCTCTTCCGGAGCGGCCAACAGTGGCATGTCGAGGATGGGCTCTGGAACTCAGCAACAGCAACAACAGTTGCATTCTCTTCCAGCTGTTGCTGCTGGCCACAGCGCGGCGACATCCGGTGCTGCTAGTGGTGGAGGCAACAACGGGAATAACATCAACAACAACTGGCAATCAGAGGAGGTTGCAGATGAGCATTTAGAACACACGGAGGTAAATCGAAATGGACTGTGTTTTGACGTGTATGATGCTGACGTTATTCTTTTTCTCTTTCAAGGAACAACACTCATCCTCCTACTACTGAACGACTTTCCGACGAATCCCACCGCCTTACCGGAAGTATTACATCATCCATCACTCCACTTTGCCATTTGGTTTCGGTTCATGGAATCATCACTGGAAGCATTGCAAACATTTATCCGTAGAAAAATCCACTAACAAAATACAATCAACATGTCGTGCATCGGTACCATAAATAGACGCACCCCAGATGGGGTCGTCGGCTTTTCTCTCTCAGCTGCCCTCTCTCTAGGGGAAAAGGTTGCACGTTGGGAGGAGACGGTAGCATTAACTCACGGCGAGTGGGCAAACTCACTTTCTCCATAATTACTCATAACTGTAGCGACAACCAAGTCCATACATAAAAACGAAGCATAATATATTCAATGATTATCTCATGACCCGGTTGTTGAAAGTACATTTTTTACTTACCGAACGTGTGTTGGGTTGAATTTTAATGGGAGGTCGGTTAGAAAACACAATCCGATCGAATAGTTAAGAATGGTTGAATAATTTACAATCAAATATGTTAGATTGTTCTGATAGAAAAGTGATTTATTGTTAACGAGCTATAGCTAAACATTCTTAAACGGTTCTCTTGATAGATCTATTACAAACTCCTGTTAGCACCTGTCTCTTTTTATAGGATTGTTTCATTCGGATCGTCGCTTCCGAGTGGTTAGTTAAGTACGTCCCTATCTCTTCCCCGTTCGCTTCTATCGAAACAGTGGGATACGAATTTCCTTACACTAAATACTAACTCTTCCAAGGCTTGAGAGCGCAAAAGAAAACTCGCGCAAGATTTATGTTTAAGGTACATCAGTTTGAAGAAGGTATCTACTATTCCCATCCCGTTGTAGATATATTTCCCGATTGATAACTCACTTGAGATATGCCTGCGATACTTAGCAGCTGCGTCCGAGAGCTTGAAAATGTGTTTTTAAAACCGCTGGAACTATCTTATCTTGGTTAAAACAAAAAAAACTTGCCCTACTGATAGGCAAAAGTAATCGAAGCTCCATTTGCCGCGTGTCCATCAATTAGATACGCGAAGCGGAAGGTAAATTATTGCCGAAACTCCCCACCAGTGCCGTGCAGGTTGTGGAACAGTTCCAAATCCTGATGCTGCCGGTTTCCAACATGCCGACCATCTACACTCTCCTTGGTGTAATCAGCTACCGATGGTGGCCAATGGAGATGCACGGGAAATCGAGCAACGAGTCCTTCGAAGTCTGTACTTCTTGTTTTTGATAACGCTCCGGCAGGTGTTTCTTCGGAGCGATTGTTTCTAACATCGACTGCTGCTTCCGTGTCTTGCTTCGTCCTCTGAACTTGTGCCGGTGTGATTGAGTGTTGTTTGGTGGAGATAAATTGAACCAAAAACGAAAAAGAAACAAAATGAAATGGTAGGTAAGGCAGGTTCATACCAACGACACCCTCTACTCTAAACTCGACCAACGTTAAAAAACATTTTAAGCACGGTTTAGCTTGCAATACCTGCTTCTTCTCCGTTGTGAGTCATATTGCAATGTCTTACGGTAGCGTTGCGTCAATCTTTGCGAAATCTTCTTCTTAAAAAGACATGGTACGTGGCAAAAAAGGCGTCCAGTTTGTTAATGGGACAGTAATAACTCTAACCTCCCTCTCTTCGAGTCCTCAGTCCTCGAGAGCTCTCTCTCTTCGAGTCCTCACATACAACCCATTAAAAGAGGGGCGGGTGGGTGTATGAGATCATCCCTCGCTTGACCCTAACACACACTGTGTTTGCTCACATGTTCAGTCCTCACAACTTATGTCCGTCTCTAGATCATGTGCGACATCATGCAGCGATTTGAGTCGAAATATTTACTCTTGTGGCCACCGGAAAGGGGTTGCTGTTGCTGTCCATCGGCCACGCCAGCAGTGGCGTGTGAGGCAAATCCATTAGTGTAATGCACTCCGGGATGCGGTTGCCCAGCCGACGGATGGTGGTGGGGTTCCTGCTGATCCTGACATTCCATTTCGATGGTCTGCTGCTGCTCGTCCGCGTGCCGGCGGTACGACGAATCTATCATAATGAAGTAAAACAGAAAATGATTAAATGTATTTTTATTTTCACACGCTTGCAACGTCGCGCCCACGCGTGCGATTCGCTTTTTAGAGGAAGTTGAACCAGAAATAGCCTATTGGAATGTACGGTTGGGAGGGGAAAGGAGAACGATTTACTTTGATTGAATGCCTGTAGCGCAAGGGAAAAGGTCACAGGAAGGTTGGACTGTCGAATTTTCGGATTTTTATCTTTTCCTCGTACATTTACCTACCTCCGACGGTGTGTTGTGCTAGAAAAAGTCGTTCGTTCGTCCTGAAAAAACTTCCGGTTCTGTCTTCCGCCGTTTAGTTTCGCTAGCACCATCGATCGCCGGGTGGTTGGTGTCCATCTCTTCGTCTCCATGCTGGTGTTCGCTAGTCGACATGGTAAAGCCACCGATCTCCTTACGCTTCCGGTGCGCAGAAAGAAAGTTCGATCCGCCGCCAAAAAGTCCGCCGTTATTGTTGTTTTGCTCGTTGTCAGTGGCGTTATGTTGATATGCTCCTGCTCCTGGTTCCTGCGATTGCTGGTTGTTGCTGGTTACTTCCGCGCCCTCGTCGTTGTTGTTATTGTTGTTATTGAGGGTGTTGCGGGAAGTGGCGGCAGCAAGCGACGGCACGTACCCATAGTAACCGTTTGATGAGCCGTTGAGATAAGCGACCGGTTGAAAGTCGTCGCACATGGCAACGGCTTCTCCGGTGCGATGATGGAACTGGTGGTGTTGCACCACCGGCGCTTGCTGTTGTGGCGCTGCTGCTGCTGCTGCTCCTGCTGCTGGTGATTGAACTCTTCCGAAAGGGCAATCACCGGTGATGAGGCTTTCGCCACCACCACCGGAACCACCGCCGATCAGTGCACGATGGTGGGGGTGGTGGTGATGGTGGTGCTGCTGCTGTTGCTGTTGTGCGTATGCCGCGGTGAGCAGCTCGGTCGTGCTCATGTTGCTCATGTTTCTGGCCACGGCGGAGGGATCGGATGCGCGGGCGGAAGGCGTTAGGGAAAGCACCGTCGGCGGCACGATGGCTGTGGGGAAGAGGCGATTCTCGTTCTTGTAGAACGTCACGCTCTGATCGTTGTCCAGTGGAAGGTACGAGGTGCTATGGTAGCTCGAGAAAACCATGATTTCTTGCGTGCGAATATTTTGGCGAGTTCGAGTTTGCAGCAATCGCACTTAGCCAGCGACGTTCGCTTGTTCGCGTTTGTACGTTCGATGAACCGCGTCGGATTGTATCCCAAATTCACCTGGTATCCATTTCACTCTATCACACACACACACTGTTTTTCACTCTTGCTCTTTCGCTGCTTCTTCCGCGAATGGTGTGAATGGCCGCGCAACATAAGACGCTTATAAATAGTCTGGGATAACCACTTTGCACGCGAACGTTTCTTATTTTCTTCTCCTTCTTCTTATATGCCAGAGTAACTATGCTACGATAATACTGATGTAACCAGCTTCATTGGACTTCACAACACTGTTTTACAGGACTACTAAGACACTGTGGACCGGCAACTTCTTGCCATGCGTCTCGATTGTTGAAGACCGAAAGACTGGGATTATTTCTTGAAGCTCGGAATTCACGACTGTATTTTGAGAAGACACTTTTACGGTTGTTTACATCGTTTGACGTTCAAAAGCATTGTTTATACCGTCCGATACAATTCTTGGTTCACTAATTCACCACTTTTCACAAACGTTTGTAGTTTTACTTCTTTAGTAAACTTCATAATGTGTTCGCAATATGCTGATTATACCAATTCTGCATACACCATCGACAGTTCGATTCGATATGAGGTTAAATTCATCGAGTCTTTCTGCCGCTAGCGAGGTAATTGTTGACGTTTTTGAATTCGATATTGTGTTGTATACAACCTGTTCTTTGAACTGCACTTGATCCGTCCGACGTTCAAAATTTTGGTCGATTTACGTTAACTTTTTCTAAAATACCCTGGCAAACTGTTTCGAAGGCACGACTCATTTTAATTAGATTTCGGCAAGAAATCTGTAAACATGTTTCCGAAATGTTTAAATTATAAAACTATAAAGTAATCAAAAACAGAACAGGCAAACAACAACGAACGAACACGTGCTGCACATGCTCAGATTGTCGAAAGCGAAGGAAGTCAAATATTTGTCCCACATGAAAACATAAACACGCACATCGCTGGACATGCCGGTGTTCACTGCTCGTATTCATTAGCGCTTCGTGCTTGAAGTAACCCGAGTAGAAGCGAATTCGAATCCTTGCACATCGGAGATTTCCCGGTCCTTCCGACAACGAAACAGCTGATTCGTCCAACCGAGTCCTAGATTCTACCTCAATCTGGTTGTAATGATACGATTTCTAGCGTTCAACGAGGTTAGTTGGCGTCGCGAATCCGTTTCGAGTGGAGGGTGTTTATTTCCGGTCCAAAAAAGGACTCCCTGGTGGTTTTTGCTATTGCGTGTAGGCAGATGGAGTGCGTGGTTTTCTTATTAGCGCTGTTTAATATTGATGATCCGCTGGAAGTTTAACCGTAACTGCTGTAATTAAACGCTGAAAGTGACGATTCCCAGCTTCCCGTTCGGTGAGGGAAGTGACTCTGGTCACTGTGGGGTACGTACAATTGGAGGAGTTCAGATACAGTTCAAGAGGTAGCTCTGCGAAACGGTCGATAAGGTAATCAATTATGTAAATCAATCTGCTTCTTAAAACGCCGCTAATTGAGTCGCTATAAGTGGAACAAACAGAATGGCCTTAATGGAGTGAATAGTGGACAAGGAATAATATAAAAAAACAATAAAGTTGCGGAATAAACCTTCATGTGATTTATATGGCAATTGCGCCAAACGCCGGTCGGAAAACTCTTCATACCAAACTCGTGTGATTTTATCCTTTTTCTTCTGTGTTCTTTTTTTGGGCAGGAAAACATGTGGGTCACAGGAAATAGATTAAATTATCGGTACCATCAATCGAATGTCAGATTTGAATTCAATTAGTATTTTGTGCGTATTTCGTGTGGGTTCTGTGATTTATCGTCGTCCTGTCGTAGGCTTGCCAATGAAATTAGGTTAGAATGCAGGGGCTTCGAATTTAATTTTAAAACAAGAGGACTTTTCAATTGAATTTAGGATATGTACATTTGTTTTCATCGCCACTAAATCAGCGTACGTATGATGTATTAGGGTAAGTGCTCCTATAGTGGTGCTAGTACCAATAGTGGAGGTAGTGGAATAAAATCCTAGCTCAACGATGAAACATGCTCTTTCATGGAGTGTTTAAAAGATAAATCTTACCTCTCCGTAATATTTAAAGGCTCCAAAATTTATTTTTTCTGAATAGGTTATGCTTATATGCTGGATTCCTTAAGAATTTATCAGGAGTGCCATGATTTCCTTAAGGCTATAAATCTCTGCAAAAAGCATTGGTCTATATGACGGAAGGCGTTGGTCTATGACCAAGACAATGCATTGGTCTGAGTTATTTGGCATTTCGGTTTGAAGTATGCTTCAACAATCAAATACAGTAAAAATATATTCAGTATTTTCCAAGTTTATCAGGTACTACCACCACTATAAGATCATGATACCACCACTATAGGAACCATACCACTATTAAAGGAATGACCGGGTAGGAAGAAATTAAGGCTTTTTCCGTTTATTTTTCATGATAAACAGTTAAAATAAATGTTTTCTTGAAGAATAATGGTGTTTCGATCGTAATTGGTATAAATATGTAAAATATTCTGTTCTTGACACATATAAATTGCATCATATTGTTAGTAACATGACTAAGTGCGCCACTATTGGTACAGTTACCCTATTGTTGATGTGATTTGTTTGTGCACTTTCAATACATAATGTTTTAAATTTCATTTTAATTATTATCCTTTTGCTGCATAACGCGTATACTATTCTACTATGAAGAGCTCATTTGTCAAAAAATGCTCGCAACAAAGGCGTTGTTCATTAATCTTTCGAATCCTAAGGAAATTTTCTTCGATAGGACCAGGTTCGGAAATTGATTTTAATTGCAAAATGTTGTCAACACAAAAAAAAGAAGGACAAAAACCCGAAACGAGAGAAGCCGGTGCTATCAGTGGCAAACTTTAAAATATGGAAATTAGCATTGCGATACAATCTAACTTTTTGGCAACACCACCGAACCGCCTTACCGGAAAAGCCGTTCACCTTTTCATTCCTTCTGGGTTTCCTCCAAGCGTATTTTCAGGCCAGGCTGACGGCGCCTGCGACACGGATCAATATCAATTGGAGGAGGTGGATGGAATATTCCTTGCACGTTTCCGTTTTCCGGCGCCGGGTTGATCCGGAAGCACTTTTACTTTCGTTACTCTGTTTTCTCTTTGCCTCCGGTTGACGTTCCGCCGCTCGCTGGCCGGAGTTTTGGGTCGGGCCAGATCGATTGATGGATCATTTGTCTCGTTAGTAAGATTAATTTCCCAAGACAAGAGAAAGAAATTATCTCCGATTTGGCAGAATGGTAGACCAAAGTCGCCGGTAAGCTTTTTCGACATTCCTTCTTTGTGTGCTCGCGTCTTCGATGACCCGGGAATGCATATTAAATGTGACCTTTATGGGAAGATGTTGCAATGTACTGTACGATACTAATTAAATACTATCATGCCAGTCTTTTGGAATGAAGAACGTAATGGAGGATTTAATTGATTGATTTAATTATCTATCGCTTTTAGCACGCAAGAAATAATTCAATGTTGTGTATGCGAAAAAGCGATGGTAATTTGTTGTACAATCACACACATTTGAAATTTGCGATCTCTCGTTTAAACGTTTGAAGTTGAATCCAAAGATCGGCTCCATTTTATGGATTACCAGCAACAGTGGAAGGAATTAAGAAGCGACAAACACCTGCCAACTGGTAGATAACAAACGGATTAGTAATCGACTTTAGGTGGCGGCCCGAAGTCATGGTATAATTGGATATAATGCTGATTGCCTTTGGTGCGATTATGCTTATGAAGTAATGCGCTTATTTTGCTTGATCCCAGTATTAAACAGTCGCAATTTGTGTTGGGATTTGTTGAAACTGAGGTCAAACGATGATGATGTTGGTGTGAATACTTTTAAGAGTATTTTGTTATTTTTTATCACAATAATTCAAACTTTCAAAGCAATGTGACTACTGGAAGGATCTAAAATTTACTTTTAATAATCAGAAACCGTTATGTTCAGGAGCAGGTGGCAATGTTTTGGTCAAGGCAAATTAATTTGTCACAACCAGTTCCGTCTGCAAACTTTTCCCTTCTGTGAATATATGTTTTCCCTCATCCGTGTTGTATTGTGGAATGCTGGTAACGTAACTGCTCGTCAACAAGTTTGCAGAATAGGGTTGTTAAATATTCTATACTAGATTGGTAATGACTAATAATAAGAGAAGGTTGAGGTTCTGTTTGTGGTCTTGCAATGGCAATGGTAGGTCAATCCAAGGGATAGCAAAATAAACGATCTGGTTCAGTTTCGATTTCAACTGGTTGTTTTAAATTTTTAAGTGATTCATTATTCTATTCAAAGTTGCAGCACCTTTCTATTTCGAATGTCAATATACAGTTTTCCCATTTTGCCATGGAGACTATTGTGCCGTTGGAAAAGCAAACATCATCAGCATAATTACATTTTAATTTTCAAACATAGAACATACCGGCGCTGTTTTGGAGTCCTCATTATCACATTAGTGATTCAAACAAATGCCGGAGTACGTTTGAATAATGGAACGAGACGGGTCCACTCGAACAGCATTCCATCACATGGCCGACCCAGTTTCAGGTCATTTTTCATATCACACAGCATAGTTTGTCAATGGTCAAATTAATGATGGCTGTCGGGGATACATATAACGGATGCTGGGACACTTTTTTTCCACACCCCAACTGGCATTTGTTGGCATTCGGTGTGTGTTGTATCACCAAAAACCACCCTAACCTCAGGTTTCAAAAGTGTAGTCGCTGGTTCCTTTTTTCTTAGCGGTACCACCCGGTCACCCTCATCGATCACTAATTTATCGGGCGATTTTTCACGCTGAGTTTCACCGGGTTTTGCGGTGTAAGTCGCGGTGCGTTGCTTTTATTGATCCGGGGGCTAATTTATTGTCAAACAAGTGCACGAGGTGGAGGTGTATTCCATTTACCATACAAACGGTACAAACAACATGGAGCTGGTCCACGGGGAACACACAAAAGGGAGCGGGGATGAAGCGAAAGATTTGTTTTTATTGTTTCTTGCTAATAAAGCACATTGTGTGGGTGTTTTATTAGTCTACACTGTAGCTAATGGCATCCAAACAGGATTATTTGCTTTCAAGTGCTACACCCACAGTTAGTTGGGGTCGAGTGTAACTGATGCAAATAGTCAATAAATTTTCCGGAGCATGGAAAAAAGCAGTTGAGTGCGTTTAAATCTATTCTCTCGTCAAAAGTCAACTATCACGATTGTGGCTTTCCGACTGTTGTTGCAACTCAATTATACAGTAGTGTCCGTTGACGCATTCGGTCAGCTTTTCCATGTTTTTCCCACCTTCCACAATTCTCTTCATACGCAGCGGAAAGAGATGGAAAAAATCTAACGCCACCGGTATACTCTCGAAAGTCCATCGTTCGCTTTATGAAGTGTTAGTTTTAGATTGCCGATTGTTGCCGTTTTTCGAACCGAGGATTTTCCCGAATGCGTCGTTCGTACTCGCAAACGCCCCGCCAAAGCGTTATTTATTTTATCTCTATTTCTCAACACACGGCGCCGCAACTGATAGGGCTGACCGAAATCCAGTTCGCAACAAGGCGAAATAAAAAGATCCACACACGATGCCCCAGTTGAGCGTGAGCTAACTTTCATCGCTGGGATTGTTGTTCTTGGGAGGAAATGTGAAAAAGATTCAAATATAAATCTGCAATTGCGTTGGAATTGCGTTTCGCAGGGAAAGCTTCCTAGGATACGTGTAGCACCACGTTTACAAATAACAAACCGTCTGAGGATTTTTGGCTTTCGCTAAAATAAAAGGTGAATATAATATATTCAAAATCTGTACCGGCTCGGTGAATTTACGATATTTTTCCACCATCACGCCAATGTGTGAGTTCGTTTGCGTAAAAAATTGCCAACGGATTGGCAGAAATATGGTATGTATAATTTGTTTCACATGTATGGAATATTTTGTTTCCATTTCGCCCACGATGCGAGCTGAGCTCGCAATGGATGACGGATTCGTGACGTAACATGACACATTCCCATCCCGTCGTTCGATAAATCAACGCCTTTCGATGGTGAAATTTTGATGTACGGCAGCAAATTTCAAATTCGCTTTTAACAAAAGGCTTGAAAAATTGGACGTATTTGTCATCAATTCTAAATTTGCTTTTGGTTTCTACTATTGAGATAGGTGAGCTTCAGCCCAAGTTCTTTTCAGTAGAATGAAATTTTTTATCGAATCAGTGTCAATTAAAATTGACCTCCATGTTTCAAATGGTTAACTCTCTTCTTTAACTTAAATGCTTGACGTGCGCTTTATTACAATTAAAGAGGCAATGAATCATTACAATTATAGAGACACTTGGATGCCTAAAGAAAGCCATTTTTTGGTCTGCTCACACGTGTGATAGACTGGAAAGACCGAGAACAGTTTTCACCATAAATGAAACGTGAATCAATCCATTTGGTCGCCATCCAGACTGCCTCGATCCGAACCAAAAAGCAAAAAAAGGGGATCAGACTTTGCGTCTGATACGACGGGGATATAAAAGGCGATCATGGGAAAAACGTGTGGTATTGCTTTCCATCCATCCAAAGGGCCGCACATCAAAAGGATTGCCAAAATGTTGAGGAAAAACGAGGCTCGCATAGAAAAATGGGCTGTAAAAACTGTATAATTGTATCATTAATTCTAGTGTAATCGTGAACGCTCTTTCGCTCGTCGGTTCCCTCCGATAGCAGCCGGTGGAAAATGGTTCAAGTATCCTTTTTTTTATGATTTTTTTGGTATCTACTGAACAAGCGTAAAACACACGCAAAGAGGAAAAACCCCCATTTCCAGGCTATTGAATGGCATCGTAATTTTTTTGTGTGTTTCCGGAATAATTGCATGTCGCTCGGGTGACCCTTTCTCTAAAAACGATTCGCCTTTGTTTCAGCAAACCATCGGATCGGCCATCGGCCGGATGGGCGTGAGCTGGGCTGTTGTTTTTCCTTGCCTAATGTTACCGCGATCGTTCCATTCAAACGGGGCATGTTTTTACGCGGTCTTTTCGGTCACCACCGATGGCGGATCCACCGGTTTCCGTTAATATTTTTTGGTTTTCCCCGGTTTCCACCGAGGAGGTGCGCCAGAAGTGCACGGCACTGGAACAATCATAAATAGAGGTGGGAAAAGAAAACGCCCACGTCGGTAAAAAGCCGTCCAAACTATCACCCGAAACGGATCGGGATAATCAAACGCACCGAGCACTTTTGGGCCGAGACCCATTTGGTCTCGATTTCGGAACAGCGGCAGGGTGGTTTTTGTTTGATTCCGTGCCTCCAAGATGGCGTCGGTTTGCTCGATGAAGCTGATGCTGGTGCTTTCTCTTTGGTGGCCTAGTTGGTGTTTTTCCAAAACCGTACCGTGGCCCGAGACTGGGTGGCTCCAGCTGATGCGGCGTAATGTAGATTACTATGCTATCTATTCTATGCGCTGGACGAGGGTTCCGTTGGTCCGCCCGTCACGTAAAGGGTTGTGGGAAATGCTTTCTTTATGCAGGCACAAGCGGTTCGGCGCTTTTTTGCACTTTGGCGCCACGAGCGATATTCATGGTGACGGTCAAGCTAGAGGTCGTTTTGCGACATGGTTTCGAATAAACATATAGTTCCGCGCAGGCCAACATGGGAACGACGGCAGCAACTCGTTCTGCAAATGAAAGTATGAATTTCAAGAACGTTCAAGTTTTGCAATCATTCCAAGTTACTCCAATTAGAGTAGAAGCGCTAATGAATTCACAATCCACATTTTTTGTTGATGAAGAAGATGTTTTACTTGCACGTAAAAGTATGTTAGTTTTTTCAGAACAAGAAAACTGAAATAGAACAATCCGAAAATCTCAACGAAGTGTCGGAAATAAGATTGACGATTGGTGGTATGAAGGTTTTTTCATTGAGAAAGCTCTAAGTGTTTATTATAGCTGATTCCACTATCCAGTGCTTGGGAAACAGTTTTCTAAGAAATTCGGATGCACTTTCATAGGCATTTTTGTTGGTTGACTATAGAATAGTTAACTTTTAATTCTTAAATTAAATTGAATAGGAAAATCTTTTTAGTGCTTTCTTGTATTGAAAAGCTAGATAATGTGATACAACTTCAAACGTAGAATAATTGAATAACTGTACTTGTGCAGTAAAATTTCTCCGGTGGGAGAAAATCAATTAGCTCCTGTCGCCTCGTTCCTCCATCGAACAATTGAAACCCCCAAGGGAGGCCCAGTGTGCGGCAAGAAGGGTCGAGTGGAAAGACAAATAGTAAAAGCAAATCAAACCCGATGGTGATAAATCTCCCGAAATATGTTGATAATGCTGCCAGCTCATCCCGGCTAAGCCGTGTCTTACGGAAAAGCCAGGTTTTGGGTGCTGACCGCTTTTCCGTACTCGGCTAGTGGTAGAGTTTTCCAAGCCGTCGAAGTCGAACACGTATGGTGAAGAATGTTCGATGAATAAATGCACGAACATTAAAAAACAGAGCTTGTCGGAGGAAGGGTGGCAGGATGTGACGGCGATGAGGAGTATCGTACCAGTCAGTGTTGAAGCATCCGAAACATCTCGATGACATTGGCTGCAAATGGCATAAAAGCCTCACCCTGTCGGGATAGTTTGTTCAGCTCCGTACTATTGCGACAAGCGTGAACGTCAATCGAAGCCGTCGTGAGTCGTCCTCTAATCCGGTGGGGAACGGGGCTCATGCAAGCCATCATTTTATTGGCCCGACGGCCTGTAGCTATACGGTCGGTTCTGCAATGGTTCTGCCTTCGACAACCACCGACGATAGGGGTCGCTTCCGTTGACGCTTCCGTGACAACGATCCGTGACGTGGGAAGGTAGGATTGATGTATCGGAGGTGCTGTTGTGCCATCGCACAACATTCGACATCAACCCACACGAGACTGGGCCCGCTTTTCCTTCGGGTTGCATCCGAGTCGTTGCGCGAAGCTCCGTCCGTCTGGAAGATTGCCTTCTTCCTGTTGCGGAAATGCATCATCATAGGCGCAGTGAAACTGGGGAGAGGAGAACGTGGAGGAAGAGGAGGAGGAGAGCGAATGTCAGATATTGTGGATGGTTTTGATTCCTCTCGACCGGATGTCAACCCGTGCGGAGGGGGAAGGAGCTTGCAGTAAAGGGTGAATAATTGCTGCCAAAAGGAATGTTCCACAATCGGAGAACGGAGGTGAACGTGTGCGATCTGAATAGGACTGGGAATTGAGGGAAAAACTAGCAGTTTGGGGTCTTCTTTAATGGCGTATTGGCACAAGAGTGGGGACGAATTGTATGGTTTACCAATTTAGATACCCGTGCATCCAGCACGCTTCCGCTTCTCTGCTGTTATGGAACTAACCCTTATTCAAACTGTGACTTCCTGCCTGCCTTTCACCCCATGCCTTTCGTTCCTTCTCGGGGTGTCAAGTGGGAAATTGGGAGCCCCCAAATCGTTTGACATTCCATTTCAAACCAGACGCATCTCATCGAAAGCACCCCGGATACGGACCAAGGCACGTTTCGCTCCGCAAATCCCCAAAAGCGGAGCGACCTCCTTCCGTTGGAAGGAAATCGCTTTTCGAGCATCGAGAAAGATGGATGGGCACGTGAATGTTTGATACGGTTGCGGAATCTCGTTATCTGCCTTTGCGTGGTGGTGAGCAAATTTTCACACCTGTCCGATGGCGATGGCGAGGAACGGAAATGGAGGCGCCTGGTGGTTGATGGTTGCCGAAGTAAGGGGAGAGTTTCATCCTTTTGCCTTTAACTTTGCCACCAGCTAAGGAAGTAAGTAGTGATACAGATAATCGTGAGCTGTGAGTGTGTGTGCGAAGGCAGACTGAGGTTTGGAGATTGGGGATGGAAAGGCGACCTTACACTGTTCTATTGTCATGGACAACTAGAAGCGCAATTTCAATCATCGCCTCCATTCACATCAGAAAGAGAAATTTGCATCGGAGGCTCGTTGGATAGCGAATAATTAGTTAAGGGAGTTGCTTGGAGCGACTTCTGTAAAGGAAGCCATGGGAAATTAGATCCATTTCGATGGGATTTGTTTAACACATAAAGATAGTTTACCGTCGAACCAAACCGGATTTCTCTTTTTCAACACGTAAGCAAAACTTATGCTACAACTTTAAATGAAAATTAATCTATTCCTCACATTAGTGCCCGCTGCAACCACAGTGCATGTTGTGGCACGGGAAGATAAGCTGGAAAATATTATCTCAAGCAACACCAACGGCAAGTGTAAATCCAATATGTTTTCCTTGCCTCGCTCCGAGGGTTTTCCCGGTGTCGCAAGAAAATTGTTTACGCAATTCTTACACCATCGCACGTTCGTCCGCTATTCTCGCTCACCAAGGGTGTTCGTGCATGAAAGATTGAATTTTCCTCGGTAGCGTTGTGGGCGGGCGAGGAGGAAGAAGGAAAACTGGTAAATAAACTGGCAAAGTTAGCGCGGTGAAAAGTTTCGCGCCTTCCTCTTGCGACGCGACCGTTGCCTGCCGAAAACGGCTTGACGTTCCCGGAAGGAGTATGTTTTCGTTTCCTGCAAAAAGGCTCGCACGCCAACTGCGACCGAGATGAGACATACGAAACGCATCAGTGCGCCTGATTGCATACAAAACCACGTCAAAACGTTGTTCTAGTTCGTGTGCTGCTGACCAGGAGGAAAAACCTTACCGTAGGGAGCTGTTTTTGTTTGGTGGACTTGGAAAAAGAAACTGGACCACAAATAAAGAAAACGATGGACCAAGAAAAAAAACACGATAAATGTGACGTAAAGTTCTTGGCGTCACTTTGCACAATTTTTACTCAACACATTTGCGCTCGTTTAAACAACGCTTGGAAAGGAAGCACGCTGCGTTGGAGAAGGCGCCGGTGTAAAGATGATTAAATTACGAAACTTATGCAACTGGGTGGTATGTGTGTGTGTGTGTGTGTGTGTGTGTGTGTGTGTGTGTGTGTGTGTGTGTTTGGTCGAGGAAGGTACCGGTGTTCCCTTCGTAGCAGCGCGAACCGAGTGCTTCCGGAATGTGCGGAAATGTTGCTTCGCGGAGTGTTGCCCGGGTTTCCCGTCTGCGGTTGATGCAAACGAAACACCGCACACAAAGACACGCTGAGTGCGGCGTCAGTTTCGCCGGAAAAGCGCTTTCCCGACGTCACCAGTGACGGTATTAATTTGTAATTTAAACCGAAAAAACATCGCCAACGATGCCGCTCTTGCGCTTCGTTGGTGGATTTTATGGAAGGAATAAAGGCGCTTGTTGTGAGTAGCTTCTCGAGTTTCTGGCCGCGAAAGGTGACGTGGACGGGGTAGCCTAGAGCTGAGCCGTGGCAGCCGTCATCAGCCGAAAGTCCGACGGACGCCGGGAAAGTGTGGTGTGAACATCGCAACCTTTCCCTGTCCAGCGTACAGAACGCGGGAGAGCGATGTAGACACCCAGCTCGGGGAAGTGCAAAAGTAATTGAATTTTCCCCGAACGAGGTAACGATCCGGCTTGCTTTGGCCAAGGTTGATAAGTTGCAAATGCTGTCGCCTTTGCTCACGCCACGTGCAAAATTGACGTGAGTCAGGGATGAAATGGCGTGCGCGAAAGTCGTCGAAACTAGAGCACGGTCAGTCGTCGGACTGAAGGAAAGGAAGACCAAATCCACCGGACATCGGCGATGGATGCTTATTTTGTTTACCATTTGGCCAACCATCTTCGTGCAGTGTTGGAACATTCCGAGCATTTGGATAAAAATTTGAATAGTAGAAGCATTACAAATGGATCCTGGCGAGACGGAGCTCGACCGTGGGGAATCGCGTGGTGTTCGTTATACAATGCTGCATATTTGCATACTGCTGTTATTAGTTATTGTACTCCGCTGCCAACGGTGCAGTACTCGGGGGTTTCCTAAAGCTCTGCCAAGTCCCGGAAGTGTGTTGTTGTTCTCCTGAAAAGAGGTAAAAAATAGAACACAGATCGATGAAACTCAACGACTGTCGGAATGCGAGCTCTCCGATTTGGAATAGGACGAAAAAAAGCATGTCTGTAAAACTGTTCACCTAACGATCGATCAGAAAAGGAATCAAGTTCAGACAATGGACAGAACTGTTTATTTGTCCATCGCAAAAGGAACACGTGGTGACGACGTTTCGGTTCCTGCACTACGCGATGGGTTTAGAACGTCAGACTGTCCGGTTTATGGTGAACCGTGTCACCCTCGTTGGCGAGCAAAATCCAACCATATGGCCGGACACGACCTCTGCAGCGCAATCTTAACAACATCCGCCTAGGGTTGCGACGACTTCCACAAATTCTTGCTTGTCACACCTACCGAACCCAAGGCCATCCACGGGAACCCGTTGTTCGAGAGCGAAGTAACCGAGACAGACACAGGCTGCTCATCAAAATGCGACATTGGCAGGCTATAAATCAAGGGAGAACTTCCGGTTTTGCTGAGGTCAGTTTGATTTACTGGATTTGCTGCGTTTCGCTTGCCATGGTACGTTTCAAGCTCCTCATATGTGGGGGAGACGATTGTAGTTAGGATGGAAAATGTGTAATAAAAATACTTGTGTAAGTCCTTCAAGGTTCCTAAAGTGGCAGACCACGCACGTAACCAAAGCTTGGACGAATGAAAGTATAGGCATTTTCTTTTTCCGTCCTGCTATCATTTTGGAAATAGTTTGGCATCGTCTCGCCGTTACAGTACTTCGGGCACTAAAAGTCATTGCTGGAAAAAACAGAAATGATGGACAACCGGGCTTTATCGCGGATTTATAACCGAGTGTTGGTCGGCAGGGTGAGATAGTAAATTACTGACCATGCGCTAGAAATATGAGCAATGAGGATATGTTGCTCCAAAGCGCCATTGTGGAATTCGACGAACGAACGTCAGTGAGCTGGAGTCGTCGTGTGGAAAAGTATTTTCCGGCGAGGTTTTATTCACCAATTTCACAAGAGACCAATCGTTGGAAAGCGAGTTTTCCGCGGAAGGGCTCTGTGGCAGCGCGCCGGTGTTGGATACTTTCCAGACATATCAGGTTGAAGTTGGAAGTAAAGAAAAACAAGCCAGAATGACAAGAACGAAGAGTGTTTTCCAGACAGAAAGTGTTAGGATTGCTTTCCGAAAACTTTCCCTACACTCTCGTTTGTCCCCCGAACATTTAACACTGTGGTGTGAATTTTTCTACTGCCATTACACATACGGATAAGTTTTATTTTCTTGGTCGAAAATAGTTCAAAAAAAGCTTCACTTTGTACTCAAACAATAAAAGAAAACCTTGCTTTAAGTTCAACTTAGATCCCGACCATGTTCAAAGAATCGGAATAAATGTAAGCAAATGTAGAGTATCCGATGCAATTCTCTTGGCGCTCAACACATACACACGTGGTTTTACTGCAATGTTGCAGATGCAAGACATATCTTCGTTCAGATTTTCCGTTTACTCGGAGCCAAGTGGAACAAAAATGTGGTCCTACGATCGGTAGCGTCCTGGATGTAGCAAAGCTGATTTTAATTAAACAATGAATCATTTTTATGGCATTTTTATGTGTAACTAAAATTTACTATCGAGTCGACAAGCGGGAAAACTTTATGTCTTTCGCGAGCGTGGTTTTCCAATTCCCGCTGCTTTGTTGCTAGATGACCGATGCTGTAGTGTTAATGTGTTGAAGAATGGTAAAAGATTTTTTGTTTTTGTGAAATACGCTTGTTGCATATATTTTGAAAACCAACTGTTTAGAATGTTAAGGTTCCTATCCAGATGTACAATAACGTTGAGTGTTTTATTGTACCACATTTACAGCTACATTTGGCTGATGCAACAAAATTTCAACATTCATTAAAATTCTTTACCAATTCAGTTGTACTTAACGATTAGAAAAAAGTATGCTAAGCTTCTAACTCGTCTTCTTTTCTTAGTGACATGGCCTTGTAACGTTCCTTTTCGTGTGGCTTCTCGCATGTGTTTTTTAAGAGCCACTAACTGATTGAAAGAATTAAACGATTCAGCAGAGCCTCTTCAGAGAAAACTCCCTCTTGAATTGAAACAAAAGCCTTGAAGTATCGTTGTAGCATAAATGAAGCGTTGCTTGAAAAACTGCTGACTTTTCGTGTCCGTTCTCTTCTGAGAAGTGTTAGTGGCAGGCAGAGTTTGTTTTGTTTTTGCCCGAGTGGCAAAAGAAGACAAGACAAGGTAAAGTTGCTCCAATTCGTTGGGTGAAAGTCGTAGCGTTGGTTTTTCCTTCGCCCGCCTGACTTTGATAAGAAAGCCTGCGGCCGTACAAGGTGAGCTTATCAGAGCTCGTTGGTTGGCCAAAAGTTCGCACCCGGAAAAGACCCCGGCAACGGAATGAAAGGCCTTGCATTTTGATTCGCGAAAATTTGCATGTTTTTCGGAAACAATTCTCGACGGGCCGGAATGCGGACAAGCTTCTTCGTTTTTTGTTTTGAATGAAAGGGTTGAATCTTTGGCAAGGTTTATCATATTTTTACAATGAATAATTTGGCCTGATCTTTTGTGGGGTACTTTTTCATACCTCGGGATTTAATGCCCTTTGGTCGGACATAAAAGGTTTGCCTTCTCGGGAGAACCGAGGCACTTGATGATTAGGTAATGATAACTTCAAACACTTCAGCTAATTAATCCCATGACTTACCTTTCTCTTCTCCGTATATAATACCTACAAACATTGAACCGGATATCTTTCACCGTCAGTATATTGTGTTTATTTTTTGTTATTTTTATAATCTTGATACGTACCCGAGTTCAGGAGAAGGCGAAGGAGGAAAAGAAATCCAAACATAAAACACATTTGAAAGGTGAGTCTTCTTCGTCTCCGTTGAATTTACATTCCAGTCGTTTGTTTAGGCAAAACCCCCTATTTGTTCCGCCTTTACGTCGTTTGCCTGTTTAGACTTTTGCTTCTTCCAGCTGGCAGTTCAAAGTTAAAAGCCAATTTGTCTCAAGTACCTGTGAAGCCATTAATCACCGACGACGTGATATTAAGCAGGGTGTGACTTCTACCAGGGCGAACTGCCAGCGCGGAAGCTTATGATGTGATTAATTTTCCGCGTCACTCACGCACATAGTATAAGGCAGGGCAGGAACAGGTATCCAGCGAGCTGTGTCGAACGCAATAAAGGGGGTTTATAATCATATTCTAATGGTTTGAAGGGAACTTTGTCAGACTTCCAGTCGTTTCCAGTGAGGATCTTACCACAAGTACACTGTTGTCAGGGGTACTTTTGTGCCAGAGTGTTCAAAGTTATTGGTAGTCTAATCTATTTGTTGTTTTGTTTAGCTTTTTGTTTTATTTACAACTTTCATTCACAAATACTATATACTAAATGATGGTTTCTTTTCCTATGAACAGTCACTTTATTAACATTGCTCTTTATTATAAAGAGTTTCAACATTCTTGGAGTGTAAAGAACTTCATATGTTATTTATTCCTGTTCGTGTTTTTGTTGCGACGATATTATACAATCACAGAAAAAAAACTTCTCATTCCTTCTTCGCCGTCTGATCATGTTTCATTTTTCCATGCGTGTTTCCCTTTTCACGCACGCATTCACTCATGCGATCGGACATTTCCATCCACACCTGTGGAAATCGTAGGGTGGAGCCACTAAAAAAAAAAAAAAACCGACCCGAAAGGAAACCGTTCGCGGAAGCTTCGTCATTCGCTGTGAGTGAGGCTCAAAACTCACCTGAAATGGTGCCACTTAACTCGATTGCTATCATTCGTCTTATTCGTTCGTCATCCAAACTGCTCGCACAAGCTCCCTGTTTTTCGTTTGACAAAAATAGGATCCGGACAGGGTATAGGGTAGGGTATGTTCCGAAATGTTGGTTTCTCTTTTTTTGTTAGCTTCTAACCATTCGCCTGTGCCTGGTTCTTGATATTTACCATCGAGTAGATGGTTCAGTATGCGCTTTTCGTATCTCTTCGTATCGTCCTATCCGCTTCTGCTTTGCTTTTCCTTTTACGAGCCACGATCGGTGTCACTGTTGCTTTTCGTTCCACGTCCCTGCCCCAAGAACGTGCAAATCTCATTTCCGCCCCAAAACTGTCTGCTTTCATTTGAATACAAAATTCAAATTTCCCCATCCTCCTTTCGCCTTCCGTGTGGTGGCAGTTGGTGGCATCCGGTTGTGCACTTGGATTGATTTCAGGTGGAGCCCATAGGCCCATGTCACCGGCGGTATGGATGTGGTGCTGCGGCTTTTACGGAGCCCCAAAACGTTTCGGAGCGAGTTCGCCAGTTTCGCAGCTTATTTCAGATGGCAAATTATGATTTCCGAAATAGCTCTCGGCAGCCGGCGCGTGGCCACGGTTGAACTTTGGCGGATGCGATGGTCGTTGGGCGGGGTGGCTGCTTTTACATGATAACGATGTTGCTTTTGGTGGTTTCGTTCTGAGGTGGCAACACGATGTCAAGCGCGATGGCAAAAAGTGATCCTGAAAAGAGTGTTTGCTTTTGCTTGTGCGTCCATGCGATTCGAGCACTTCACTTCAGTTGGATGACTCATTCTGGAAGTATTTTTGTTTAAACAATCTGAGTGAAAGGCATGGGTTTACAAAGTAACAATAATTAATCGTATCTGAAAGTAGAACAGGTTGATTTCATTCAGTTAATAATAATGTTAAACAAACCACGCATAAGGAATAATGTAGAAATTTTATATTTATTTCACACATATATAACTCTTTCGTAACATTCCCCCTCTCTATCAATAATGTTCCGGATTGGTGAATGCCGACGAACCACGGACCATTAAGATATGGTACATAAAAGAAGATGAACTATGACCATTTGAAATGATGAAACCAACCTTCTCCGGTTCTCCACGGATATGAGATTGAAAATAAAATTGGAACCCTTGCGAAATGGACACACCGGAAAACGTTTGTTGTCATGTTTGATGTGTCCACTTTGTTTGCACGCATACACACACACAAGCAGCCACGCGAATCTATTGCCATCTCGGAAATGGAGACGCGCGACCCACATAGAGTATGGTTCCGGGTGCGACCACGGTTTTTTGGTTTGGGGTTTTCTCGTTTTTCTTATGAGGCGACACATAACGTATATTCCCTGGACCCGTTATCACAATTTTAGCATCTGTTCAAGGGTCATTCATTTTTATTTTCCCTCCCTTTTGTGTGGTTTCGCTCCGAAAGGCTTGAGTCCGATGGAGCCCGAAAATCGGATAGCACGTTTCGCTCGCTTCTCCTTCGCTTCCCGGTTTCGGGCGACTATCAGCTTATTTTTATGGCGTTGGTCGCGCTTGAGCTTTGAATTCATGGCGATCAAGTGGTTCCGGTGTTTCTCCATTTCCGGTGGCCCGAGTCCGGCGTGGCTGAAAAGGAGCTGCAGGGCATCGGCACATCCTTCAGCCGTCAGGCGTGCGAACAAGGACACGGTCGGATAAGCGCAATGTTTTCCGGAATGGAACGATTGCGGTGCTTATTTCTTTGGTTTTATCCATTAAGAGGTAGTTGAAGTGAGCCAAGCTCTTTAGCAGTTTTAGTAGAGTACCACGGTCACGCTCCGATGGTGGTTTTATGGTCGGAGTCTTTTCTATATAATGCTTATTCTTTAAATGTATATCTTGTGCCATTTTGTTGGACACGTATTTTTAAAGAAAACCAAAACGTATGTTATTAACCAATTGTTGATCCAATGTTGATCCAATCTTTGAAGATTGTTTGAATACTATCTAGGAACAGCAAACTACGTCTCTTACCCGTCTCTGAATCTGATTTTGTATAGTGTCCAACAACTCAAGCGTCTCGAACTGATTGAATATTCAATTCCAAACTCAGTCTGCATAATCACCACGCTCACAAAGCCCTAAGGCGACCGAATGAATAATAATTAATCAAGATGGCAAGGTTCAAATCATCACAAACGTAGCGAAAGGCAAGGATTGGGCTCCTGATCTTGACATTTCACCTTTGTTGGGCGATTTGAAGGCAATTTGGCCTTAAGATAAATTGGTGTAAATTTAGCCGCATGCAGCAGCTCCGAAGTGCTGATTTTGTTAATTGTTGCAAGCGAGATGAAAGTGGGGTGGAAGCGGTATGGGAAAGGATTACCAATCGATCAGTTTTGCCATAAGGTTTGTTTGTGTATTGTAATCCAAACATATCCTTGAAGTTGAAAGGAAGGGCAGAAAATCCAAACATATCCTTGTAATGAAAAGTATTGAAAAACTTCCTATAAAATGAATTGTTTACATAAACCAAGTAAATGTATCATAACTTTGAGTTTTTGTGGTACTATTTTTAACGTATCCGCACTTGCAGTATCGATTTTATTCTCTCTATTCTATATGAAATTTATTTACAACCGTTATTCATATTTTATGATGCACTTGTCATCGAGCTCAACGATGGCTCCATTTATCGTGATTGGTCGCCGAAGGCACTAATTTACTTTTGTGCAATTTTCCCTCCACGCATCCACCTACTATGTGTCCGGGGCCAACGGGCAATTTGCTTAACGCCATGTAATCGAACAGACGATCGATCTGGAGCTGCACTCTTGTAGGTGGAATCGCTCACGATGATTAATAATTGATTGATTTCACTGGCAATGGGGATCTGGTTGTTTCATTCATGCCGAGCGCCGAGTTCACTTGAAAGGGTTTGTATGTTTTTACGCAATTTCAATCACATTTGCAAAATGCCGAACATGATAGTACAATTGAGGGAAGTCTGAATGCAATTATTTTTCATAACCATCACATGCGCGTTTTACAGTTTTATTTTATTCACTGTTCCCAGAAGCAATATCAAGTACGTACATTATCGAATTATTTCCATTCAATTACGTATTGAACTCTAGTTTTCTAGTCGATAAATGAGTTCAACTACGATTTGTTCTTGTTTGTTATTTTCTATAACAGCCATTCTTTATTATTCATTATTGTTGTTGAATCACCAGCCATCATACTGTTTTCCACTTACAAAATGGTCGAAGTAAATTCTTAACGCTTTTTGCCTATCTCATCACCTTTTGAATCTTTTCATTTGTTCATTTTCATTCATATCTGGTCGATTATAGCAAGAGGTGGAAAATGTTCACATCGCGCTCCTTAAAAAACCAGCGACTCATGCCGTCTCCCGGAACTGTCTGGAGCTCATCATGTTAGTAAATCACTGTTGGTCAGCAAATTGTAGCGTAGAAAGAGAATGTGCTCGCCGAAGGCGAGGAAAGCCGTTTTTTCGGAAAGGTATACACTTCCTCTCCTGGGAACCTTCTTACGTTTGCCAATAGCTTGAAGACTCATACTTGGTGATTTGAGAAGAATGCTGCTTTCGTTTCCATGAGCCTAGTGTTTTCAAAAGGAAGAAAATAAGAAACGCTGAGCTTGTAGCTTACAACAACATCAAAGCAGAGAATCAAGGAGGATGGGCTTTTATATTGATAACACGGAAATAGATGAATGGTGTTGGTCGCCTCTGGCAATGTACTTAGTGACTGAGCTCGCTTTTTTCCAAAAGTTAATCGTCCGTTTATAGTGCAGCATCGAAACAACACTCAACCATAAAGGATATCTGATTTGTTGTGTCCAGAGCAGTTTCAAGTTTATTCTTTACAGAAAATGAAATTGACTTATATTTAGTTCTTCAAAGAAGGTAAACTTCATGTGTAATCAAATCAAATTTCTTCCCTTCAAGTTATAAAACGAAACGATTCTGGGCAGGTATTAATATGTTTTTCTGGCGAAAGAAGGCCCAACACGCAAAAGAACTGACAAGGCATAGCGCGGCGGCATGCACACATGCCTCAATTAGAACATTAGCTAATTAGCAGAGGACGTGCCATCGCCGATCTCCAAAATTGTTGCTTCATTAAAAGCAAACCTGCAAATTAAAAGAAAACACACCGTCTCCCACGGGCCGTGCTTGTTTTCTCGGTAGGTCGAGTCCTTACGCCGGCGGTGCGCAACTGCATCGGATTGGGGATGCTGCACGGCCACCGGGCACGCTGCAAACTTGCCTAAACAATCCACCATAATTAGAGCGGTGTGTAGAACCGGTGGTGGGAAATTATTAACAAATTTTCCTGCACGTCGTCGGCAAAAGGTTCTACTCCCGGGAGCTTTCCATGTGCACACTGTACACGTCTGGTGCAGGTTCCGTTTCGGCACACGATAATTGTAAGACGTGCTTTGCTTTTCAAGATGCCCTCGGGTTATAGTCTTTGAGGAACGAAGGGAGAAAATTGTTATAAACCGTTTGTTTTATATTTAAGTTAGTATTTAATTATTAAATATTTTTTACGATTGCATACTGTCGCCATTATTTCTATTAAAAAATGTTCAACAGTTTTCTCTGTTTGTTTTATTAGAATATCTTAAAATTAATTTCATTTATTCAAATTCATTTTCCGTTTTTAACCGAAAGAAAACTTTACTGAAACGTTAGTTTTGAAGTGTTGTATGTAACGTTTAAATTTCAATTAGTTGCCACTGAAAGAATTTCCTTCTGGAGAGAGTTATCAACTACAGCTCCCTTTGTATCAGCTGTTCTCCGCAGGATACACTAAAAATCTCTCCCCTTATCAGCTTTTTATTTCGGCTCGTCGGAAACTTGGCAAACTTGTTCCTTACGCCTTCAAAAATCTATGAATCGGTCTGGTTGGAGGTAAAAAGAGAGGAAGAAACAAAAGAACGAAACGTCGGGAACAGGTAAAGTATCCAACACACCGTTTGGTGGTAACTTGGAATTTTAATGCCGTTGAAAAAATGCTGTTTCCTTTAAAGTTGATGTTCCTTCGGTCGTAAAATGAATGGGGCCGATGTTTCGCCTTCCGGCCTTGGATCCCGATGCCGGTGTACTTTTTATCTTTGGGTAATTTTTAACTTCGAACAAGCCCATCCACGGTTGTGTGCCTGTACGTGTACATCGAACACTTCCTGTTCGCGTAATTTCCCACGCTTTGCTTCAGTTTTCTCCAGGCGACTTCGTTCCGGCGAGGAGGAACTAAAAAGTTGAGACAGGAAAAGTTTTGCCAGCTTTTTTGTTCGTTTTTTACACCTGTTTTCCGATTTTACCTCCATGCGGGCGCTCGTTCACCAAATCTCGACAATTTAATCATTGTCAAGTTTTTCACTTACCGGTTGTCGATTAGGTTGGTTTGGCTACCTTTAGGTTTGGAAATTTTGTAAGCGTCTGCACGAAAAAATGAAGATTGGTTTGGTTAACGGAGGAAACGAAGTTTGGTCAACCGTGTCGGGATACATTAAACTCCGGAGAAACTTTGTTACCTTCATCGTACTCAAGGACTTACTTACAATTTTAAATAAATGAATATTGACCCACACAACTCTGGAAAATCGATCGGCTCGCTGGTTTGTTTTTCGGTTTTACAAAAGATCGACCTAAACGGATGGCTCGATAAAAATGCTCGCTAAACCGGAAGGCCATGCACGATCCAGACGACCGCAAATGTCCGACCATCTGAGGGGTCGCGGACGCATTCCCCCCGAAAGCCGGCGGTAAGCGGAGTTTCCTGCCCATTTGTCTGATTTATCCGAGTTGGTTGGATAGTTTTCTTCAAATATTTAATTAAAACTTCATCCCGTCCGGCAATGGCGAGCTACTAGTCGGAAGACACGGTTGGCGTTTGGAATTTACCTTCTCGCGAGTTTTTGATATTGCTTAAGGGGAAAAACGACGCAGAACCCATCGACGAGTACCGTTTTGTGGTAAACCACAGCGGTTGATACGGTTTGGAAGAATAGATATTTCAAACCATTTAATTTTTAATCAGGCTATATCCTCACTAGTTCCACGTTTTTCCACGTGAAAAATACTGCTAAATTTGTCGAATACGAATATGATGTTAGTGATTGGTAAATTAATCAGATTGTTTATTTCAAATTAAGCAAAGAAACACACTCTCCTAATAGGAAAATCTACCGGAAGCTTCTTTTAAATTTAATGAGGGAAGCACATTTTCCCGGGAGAAATAAGCAACCTCAACTGATTGGGGAGCTTAACGTTCGATGGAACGAACGGACAGAAGCAGTGGCAAGACGGCAGCCGGAAGCAATGCTTGACGTTGACCGGTTCTCATCGACGAACGTGACAAGATGTTATGAACATGCCGGCTCGAGGAGTGCATCTCGAAGTGGAGAAAGTCTGCAAACCGCAATAATGAAAAAATCTGCTTCCTCGCGGACCATTGGCTCCGTCGTCTAAGACCGCCTCCTCGCTGACTCTTGCTTCCCGCTGGAATGTCTTCCCTCTTCCCTCCCTTTTCGCTTCCACCAAGAGCAAGAGCTATGTTCATCTTGAGCATTATCGGGGGAACGCAAAGTTCCCTCCTTATTGGGTACTTATTTCCATCGAGCCGAAACTTTCCTCGTCAGTGGCTATGCTTGCCACCCAGCCTCCTCCACGCTATGGTTCTCGCACGAGAGGATGCACGCGGTCAGTCATCCGCATCCAGGTCCGGGCCTTGAATTGCCCGAGAAGGTAGATAAAATCTGACTTTACGGTCCTTGCGGTGCGGAAGAGCGGGCTCGAGCTCGACGATCCTTCTGGCCGTCGAAGTTGAAGCACAGTTTCGCCCACAAGGTGGAAACATTCATTGGCCAGAAGAAGCAGCGCCAACTTTTACCGTTAATCGTGCACGACTGCCATCGCCAGACGGCGACGACGAAGAAACGAAGCGCGGCGGCGGCGGTGGTTGTTATCGTAAATTTCCTAGTTTTCCCCACATTTTTCTTTCGCGCGTTCCTTGAATGCTTTTTTCGCGCTTGCTCTCGATGCATCTTCGTGCGCTTTCTTCGTCCCGGGCTCGAGTGCGATACTAGCGAAGTTCAGGCAAAGTCTTCGTTTCGCACCATTCGCACCGACAGTTGCTATGGTGATTGTGCGCTTTATCTTCCGTACTCTGTTTGGCAGGCAAAGCGGAGCAAAGTATTTGTAAACAGAGCGGGCCGGATGTTAAATACTGGAACAAGACGTTTGGCTTTACATTCATTTTCCACGAAAACTTCAAGAATGTACAGAACGGCGCATTGTATTTGTCACCATGGTCGATTTACTTTCTTCTTTCTTTTCTACCAAAGCAATGCCATTGGGAACGCTGTATGAGTTGGAAAATACTGTGTTCGATATGGTTGAAATGTTTTAATGATTTAATCGCAAAGGAACGAATAAAAGTGTTAGTTTTTCATGATAAGCGTAACGAATTTTGAATAAAATGGTTCTTATTTAATAAAGAAAATGGTTTGTACTTACTTTGAACTGTTTTGTGTAATCTAAAAATCGCTTTTTCCTGTGAAAAACAAATCCAGGGAAATGATTTAATGTAGTACGATCGGAAAGGGTATGATTACCAAAAAAATATGTCTTGTCATTTTCTACCTATTCACGTTCAGCTAAGATTACTTTGCGGGACGGTGTGATAAGTTGTTTTCCTACGGTTATGTCCCTCCTTTAAACCTCTTTATTTCCCGATTCAATTCTTGCAACCCAGAACGAATAACTTCTCAGTGCGCCCAAGAAAACCCCCCTCAAATGGTGGAAACACAAAGAACGAGATTGCACAAATGTGTTGCACATTTTCTTTAAGTGTGAAAAGCATCGCTCACGGTGGTGACCCTCTTTCTGACTGTGTTTCTTGTTGCTTACGTACGATTTTGTCAACAAAGGGGCGAAATTACACGCTGCACTTTTGGGAACAGGAACTACACGGTGAAATGAAATGGCTTTGCATGAATTGTGCAAGCTTTTTAGCGGACGATAGCTTTGCACAGCCATGCGCCGGAGAGAAGACCTGCGGACGTTGTGCTGGGAGTACTCGGTTCAGCAAATCTGAAAATGTCTTGGCGGACAAAAGAAACCATTTGGTTCACACTTTGCTTCGCGCATTTCTATGGCCCGAATGGATATCTGGATATGCATGAACGTTTACATTTTTAAAGATGAGATTTTACTCGTCGCTTATTTGTGTCATGGTTGAACAGATCCTTCTTGCGATTGAAATTGTTCTTGAAGTCGTGTTCCTAAAGACTTCAAAAACCCTGGAAAAACACAAGCAACTATGAGATTTTCTAAACTGTTGCGCCAACGGCGGCCAAGAAGTTCGTTCTTTTCACCTCCTACATCATTAAATGCACAGTTGCGTTCTTGCATTTGTCATGCAGCTCTTCGGTTTCTCCGGAACGACACCATTAACGGTTGCCTACGCTGTATTCGCTTCACGTCGCTTCGAGGCCGACACGTGCATCATTTAAAAAAATGATGTCGATTTGTTAGCAGCCACCGTCTCCGGAATCCAGCTCCACGCGAAACGCTTCCGGGAAAGGACAAGTAAGTAGTCGCTGACGATCGCACGTAGTAGGATCGTTCGAGCGAGACCAGCCCTCTGCAAATGGAAAGCGCTGGTCAGCACCGGTGCATGAATGCAAAACAATTGAAAATAAATTCGCCGACGTGACTTTCCCAAGAACGGGGAAAGACGTACTGTAAAAGTGGCCACGGCGCATGGTTCGCATTTTAAGGGTCGAGGAACTTAGGTCAGCTCAGAGGTTGCACAGGATCGCGGTAAGAGGATCGTACTTCCAGCAACGCTTATTAACAGGAAACCATAGTTTCTGGTTTCTTGCTGCTACTTCACCCCCGATGCCCGCTGGCTTTATCACATATTTCTTCCCTTGCAAGACAATATACCGTTGTTTATGGTTCGTTCAGTATCTGGTTCGCGCCTGCTTGGAATGTTTTTCTCGAGTTTTCCCTGCTTGCTGACCATTGCTATGTTGTTTACCCACGGGATCAGGACTAACTGGAAATGACCATCATCTTACGCGTGCAAAGGTGTCCAGAAGGAATTTTAGGAAGGAGTACATTTACCTGTTGTGGTTTGCCTTTGGACACCGTTGATTCATCGTCGGAAAAATTCTCGGAACGGAGGGAAAAATATTTAAAGGCTAGCTGGACGATTTTATTACAAGCAAACGTATCAGCACGGAGCGAGGAATTATTATCGAAATAAATCATCCAGGCAAGGAGTAATGAAACTTCGCGGTGTATGGCTTAATAAACGAGCTCCAATCTAACGCTACCGGAATCGGATATTGGTTAATCAATATCTTGGATGGCTTGGCCTGCATGACCTGAGTTTCCTGGAGGGCTTTTTGGGTTGCTGCGTGTCGGTTGTGATTCCATCCGGGCAAGTGAAGCCTTCCGACTGCCAATCGAATGCGAACCAGGATCGTTGAACGCATGGCACAGAGATGCATTGGGAACGAATTGTGGTGGTATATGGGCGTTTCTCGTGGAAAGGATTGGGATGCTTTCTTAAAATAGATGATATAACGACTACAAATTGTTGCATCTTGATGGAAAATCTGAAGGTTTCACTCATCCAGACGAGCCTAAGGAGAAGTTCATTTTTCAACCAATTTTTCTGCCAAGAAGGCCAAGTCTTTCTTCCAGTCTTGTCGGCTAAAACTATAGGAATGGGCTCCTCGGAGCCCGGATCTAAACCCTATTGAGAACTTGAAGGCAATTCTCGATGCCAGGGTGAACAAACGGATCTATCGAATAAATAAAAACGACTACTTTGAAATTCTAGTACACATATGGGAAGAGTTACATCCCCAATATCTACAAAATCTAGTAAAGAGCATGCCAAAGTACCTTCAGCAAGTTCTTTAAGCCATTGAATACTAATATGTCTTTATTATTTTTTTTTATGTATACTAATGGACACCTGAAGTGTCCACTTTCTCTTGTCCCTTTTTTTGAAATTGAAAAGCGTTTTTTTTTACTAAAGAATATGTAAAAAGAGATACTAAAAATCTTTTCAGTGTATTTACTTTGATTGAGAAAAAAAATATTGAGCGAAAATAAAAAAATCTAAGTGTCCACTTTTCATTGCCGGTCACTGTATATGTTGAAACTAAAACCATTCGAGAGTGGAACAGTTTTTTTCTGATAGATTTATAATTAAGTTGTTTTCTTTTACTTGATTATGTATGAGAAGTTTCTACCATTACAGTCCAAACAGTTTCATTTTGTATGCCCCTTGCAATATTCTTTCATTCCATTGAAGAACCAAAGAAACATCCCATATGCTAGAACAGCTTGACAGTTGTAATTTGCTATTATTTGAACCATTTGAAGAACGCATATGAATATTATTTCTGTATAATTTACTTCAAACATAAAACTATCTTATCGATATCCTGCACTTCTAGATGGGTTGATAGAATGACATATTTTCATAAAAACACCACACATGTTGAAAAGATCACGCGTCATCTTAGAAAAGTTATTAAAACTTTTCCTCATAAGACGGAACAATTTAAATGAAAAACATTATTTCAAATTCTGGTGCTTAGGTTGCGTCATGCAGAAATCACATTTTGGCTCGAGTGCTTCCTTCTCATCCTTTTCTGAGCGCCAGCAACCATAAGCATGTGGAAAAACTCATTAAAAGTGCATCGTCAAGCTGAGTATCTTCTGGAACACTCTAAAATTGGAAGACATTGGGTTCAGTTGCATTTTCTTGGAAAAAATGAAATTAAAATTATTCGGCAAACAAAAAGATTGTCATTTCTCGAGAGAAATGTAAAGTTTTTGGTTCATCCGTTTGCTGGGAATTGACACTGTACGGCTGGTTCGTATGTGAAGTTTTATCGCTCTGTCTTAGGTCAAGTACACACCAGGTAAACTGTGTTCCGTTTAAGCAGGCCAGATTTTAAATAAATGAATCTAATCTTCTGTCAGCTCGAGGACGAGGATCAATTTTGTTCAGCTGTTGTTTCATTAAGGTACAACCGCCACCGCACCTTGTTTGTGACCGTGAAGGCCGTTTGCTATCGGGAAGATGGAGCCATCACGAGCCGGTGTGGTGCTTCCTGGTGCCGTTTTCCAATTTAGAAATCTCCCTGCCTACCACCTCTAGGCCGGATGCTCATATTTTCCGTTCAGCATCCTCGCTCTCGCTCACGTGAAGTGTGGTCGCACGTGCTCATGAACGAATGGTTGGCCAAAACTCGATCGAAACTCGACGGGGTTCGCCCGGTGCCACTTCACATGCTCAACTTTGTCGAACAATGTGGCGAAGGAAATCCTTCCCCTCCGTGTTCCCCGGAACTGGTCGATGGTGCGGTGTGTTGCGATTGTGATTGTAGCGGAAAAAGCCAAGTTTTCCATCGATGGCGAAAACTTCCCCACTCACATCCGGCTGCGAACGATGAAGCGTGGAGAAGTTGGCTGGCTTTCTTGCCAACCCAAGGCCTTCGACAGTCCTGAGTGCTCTCGAATGCGTCCATTGGAAGCGGAAGTGGGCAGGAATTTCCCGTGTGCAGCTTGAACTTATTGCCACCGAGCATGTTTGCCGGTTCGGAAAGCGTCTTGGCAAGTGACACCGGCGAAGCAGGAAGTGGGTAACAAACTCGCCAGCTTACGGAAGCGCCTAACAAGAAAGGATGACACTGTGCAGTTCGAACAAATTAACCTCTTTCTCGGCGGGAAGTTGATGAGCCGGAGCCGGAAGAAACTGGAGAAGTGCGAAAGAGTGCGTCTTCCAGACTCTTGGCTCGTCCTCTTGCCGATTGATTGGCATGGAAACCGAACCCGACTCACACCAAACACGTAAACACATATTGGTTTCTTGCCCACTGGCAGGAATGGAAACGCACACGACAATCGATGCAAAGAATGAAATAAATAGAACTCGGTGAAGAGTTTCCCATATATTGAAAGGGCAAGTTGCTGGGGATTGTGGTCTAGTTTGTTATTACAAGTTTTCCGCAAACACACAATCCCGTACACTCAACTCGATGCAGCAACAGTTTTCCAGAGCGCAAGGAAGATCTCCCCTCCGCCTGTCCCTCGAACGACTAATGGCCTAAGCCGGAGCTCATCCAAGTTGAGTCCTTATGGGAAAATATGGTGAAGGCAGCAGCAGCAGTGGGAGTGGATTGTGGTGAGTTTATTTGTGTGATCTCGGTGACATCTGGTCCTGTCTTCGTTACTTCGTCAACATCGGTCGTGCCAGTTTCCCGACGGTTGCGTTCTATTTCACTTTATTTATCTTTGCTTCTCATAAAGCTTCTTGCAACCCATTTGCACCAGCACATCCAACGTTGATTTGTTCCGTTTGTGTGGTGGAAGTTATGAAAGAACAGGTTAGTTTTGATGCTGGGAATACCTTTTGATCCACTTCCTTGGCAACTTCATGATTAATCGTGCTGAAGGGAGTTTGATTAAAGATGTATGTATTGCTGGAGGAGAAATCTCTGTCGTTTGTAGAAATAAACAGATGCGTTCGAGATATCTGTTGTGCAATATAAAGTGATTATCGTTCTGTGAAGCAGTATTAGAAATCCATTTTCGAATGCTTGTTTTTCAATTTGTTAGCGAAGTCACATTTGGATTTATTAAATGAGATGATATATTGCAAACTTAATGGTTGAAACTTTTGTTCGTTTTGAACAAAATTAAAGGAAAAATGTTGGGCTTATCGAAACGTTGTTTTAATTTTAAAAGACAACCATACTAAACCATAATTATCCATTGCTAGCAAAATTACTCAGATGTGCAGATACCCAGAATTGATATAAACTGTTTTAAAAAGATCAAAATGGATTGAATCTGAATGAACTTTCGATTGAACGATTGAATCGAAGGCGTTCGGTGCAAATGGCAGTTGCTGCTAATTAATAATGCAGTATCCGCTTACCTATTCTCCTAGATGTAACAACTCAGTGCCCACGCATAACCTTTTGAGTATGCCATTACAAGAAGCGAGCGTTGTTGAATGTTGAACGAACATTTCTTGCTCGGCATTTTCCTTGTTTTGTGACCCAAAGTTTGCTCTTATCTGGTACAATTTCCTAGCTGTTTCGGGCCTACCTCGAACCACGCACTCGGAAATCAGTTGTCTCAAAGTTGACAGCGGACTATCTGAATGGCATACTTCCCGAAAGCACGGTTTTGTTGCCGATAGGGAATGATGTAGAGAACACAAGGCACTTGCCAGGTGCGTAGGTATGCAAATGATCTCCTTTTATCGATGGAACAACCTCTGCGATGGCTTGCGCTGGTTTTCGGTAAACAAAGTGTACCAACTGCTCGCAATGCCCAACCTTTGGTGGTCGCAATCGGTTGTTTGTAAATTCGGCAGCACCACTTTGTTGACTTTGCGGCAACAGTATCCACTCGACGACGGCTTAGATGGCCTGGTGGAACGAGTCAATAAAATCGAAAAGCTTCATTGCGCGAACCGGCCCCGGATAGTCCGGTGCGGGCAAAGTGATGCGGCTTGAAATTTCGCTTTGATGTGGCATTACATATTCCATTCTCTCGCAGCGCTTCGACTGGAAAAGTGCAAAAGACCCCCCCATGGCGTGACGGTGAACCGGGAGCTTCGTTTGCCAATTAAACTATTCAATGACAATCAAAGTGAGCCTCGGTTTGTGTCATCACCAAGCAACAATAGTCCATGCTCGGTGGAGGCTGCAATGGAGGGAAAAAGGATGGTTTGAAATCTGATTTGAACATTTCGAGTAAACAAGCCCGGGGACCGGTTTTGATCCTAGCGTTTATGTTGGAAGAATTGTGGTGAATGTTTTGTGTTGAGTTGACATACCTTCAGCTGAAGAGAAATAGTATTCAAATTAGACAGATTATCGTAAAGTGGGGTAAGAATTTTCCAGAAAGCTATAGAGTCACTTAAAATGGAGGCGCCTGGTGCTTTATAAAAGCTCCTGCTTTAAGCTGCTTTTGAGCGCAAATAAATGTTTAATCAATTGTTTCTGCCCATGCCCATCGTGTCAGGAACAAGTTGAATAGATAATTTTAATCGATAATCGTCGGTGATTATAATCAAACAGTGAATATCCATTTCCGGCACAAACATCACATCCGACCGAAAGCTGGCAGCCAAGAGACAGTCGTGTGAGATGAAAACCAACCCGGGGGGAAGTGAAGAGTGAACGACAGAACGAAACCGAGCAACAGAGCAAGAACAATCGAAAGTGTGAAAGAGAGCAGGTCCAAAGGGTAAGCGTCCACCGTGCTTTCATTAGCATAGTAAATGATGGAAAAATAAATAGTTTAACACCGGAAACGACCCGAGCCCTTGTAGGTCACGTGCTGGACATCAGCTTGCGTCTGAGTGTGTGTGGGTGCGTGTGTGTACGGTTGTTTGTTTTCGCGGCTAATCAATTCGAATCGATGGATTGTTTGGTGTGTCCTCGAGCGTTTGGACGTTGAATTCAGGCCGGTTTGTAATCACGGCTCGACAGCATCCCCTTATTTGGGCTAATGTGGGGCAATTCGGGGTTTTCGGTCACTGTCCCTAAGGTTCACGGCATTAACACAATCAACGAACGGGAGCAAACGGAACCTGTTGGGGGCATTGTGTAGGTTTCAATTTCATGCGCCACTAAATTTCTATTGAATCAATTAAATCTAAGCTCCGCTTAAAACGGTTTCATTTGCAATCCGGAAATCCTCACCCCAACCAAGCGCATTTAGGTGCATTTGCACATTTTGCTACCGGAAAAAGGGTTTTGATGTTTGCAGTGAAAGTGACATTGAGTGAAATGCAACCGTTTTGTGCGCTAATGGGTTGCTTGAGAAATGTTTCTGAGCGCACTTTTTGTGTAGAAAGAACTTGGTTTTACATTTTCTCGAGCGGAAAACTCCATTACGAGTGGAGGAAATGGTTGGTCATTTCAAGGGGGTACAAAAGGAACGAGACACTGCAAAGTAGATCAATTTAGCAGAAAGACAGTCAATTATCTCTTTCGCTACAGAAGTTGAATGCCGACGTGAATGTGCATTTGTCTTTTTTGTTTTAAGATCAACTCTGGTAGATGAAAGATAATATCTATAGACTCAAAGTGTTAAGCGACGTTAAGTGTCTTAAAGAAGAAACGAGAACCTAACTGAATTTATTCAATACTTTTACCTAGAAACAAACCATCCAAGACCTCGGATTCACATCTCTAAGCAAACACGACCCTTGTTGAGGTGGTCAACAGAATCAATTTGTTTCAAATAAACCACAAATCGCTACAATCATCCTTCCCTTCCTGAAGTATAACATGAAAGACATCAAACTGGATATGAGTTATCCAGAGTTTGCTGGAATGAGATTGTATCTAACCGATACCTTAGACTAATGCAATGGAGAATCCGTTTGAATGGATCCAAATGGAATTTTTATTTCCTTCTGGAACGGACTAGGATTCCACGATTTCCTCGGGACGCTCGAACACAGATGCTTCATCCTCAATCGGTCAGCTCACTAGGAATAAAATTTCATACGACCGACGTTTCTGACTTTGCACTGGTAAAAGGTTTCTTTCTTGTATTTTCCTCGGTTTGTTTGCATCCTAGCGTTATGCTTTCAGTACACATCCATTTCTTCGTAGTACATTTCCATGTTCGGCACAGTCCACAGGAGTACTGTGCAAATATTTCTTTGCGGACTAGATGGAGCATGCATAAAGGAATACAGTTCCGCTTCCGAACGTTGATGCTATCGTCGGCAAAGGATGGGATTTTTTCTCCGCTCCTCACTTCGATTTGGCTTGCGTTTAATGCAAATGGAGGCGATCAGCCAATTGTGACACAACACAAATGTGTGGAGAGCCTACCGTTTCGAAAGCAAACATCCATTTCTGTTTTGTTGACTGTCGAAACATAATGTTTCTGCCTTAACCATACAACGCCAAGAAGAAAACAAATCGCAATGGGCGTTGTATTTTGTTTGAAGGCAAAAGAAGGCAAAAAAGATATATTTTGAACTTGGTGAAGTTTTTACAGCGTTGGATGGACTTATCGACTGTTCTTCCATTGATGAAAATAGAATCTACCTCTTCAGGAGCTACATATAAAGAGGATACATGAAGTGATGGATGAAGTGCTTCTGTGCTTTGTATCCTGTGACGTTACTTCTGAAGAGTTCACCTCTTTATCTCTCTTAATACTTCAACCCCATTCTAATGATGTTTTTGTATGAGCTGTTCTTCAATCCACCAGGGGAGACGATCCTTGGTTGCAAAAACTCCACTTAGCCAAAGCGAGAGCTTTTACTCACCTCGAGTCGACGAACCGCAACGAGGTGCGAGCCCGGTTGGCCGGAATCGTTATGTTTGCCTGCAAATGTTCTCCTTTATGCTCGCCGCAATCATTTATATTTATGTTATCGCTTCCGCGCACCGGTTGAGTTGAGGTAGGGTGTATATCCGTTGGTTGGCAAGAGGCGGAAAAGAGAGTTAGTAGTACCATCTACCATAGTTCCCGTTGAATGCGAGTAAAGCATGGAGCAGGCAGGAAATGGAGAGTTTGTCGAGAAGGAAACGATGCAGGAAACGATCCTATCTGAGCCGCTTGTTGCCGGTCGTGATGAAGCGTATCGTGGCGCAATTTTTCTTGAGAGTTTCCGAATGCGCTGGATTGTTGCTTCGTTTGTTTCCGTTAGTCAGCGATCATTACGTTCTTCATTAGGATTTCCACATACTTTACTCCACTCAATTGACCAAGCTTCAAAGGATGAGTTCATTCTCGGAATCGTTCAGATTATTCATTGTTCAAGGAAGAGTAGGGAATGCAGGCTCAGAGTTTTTTGGTTCTTTCTTGTTTTTCATTATATCGTTCAACCATATATTTAAAATCGGTTGTGAAATTTATTTATTATTATTTATTGTGTTTATTTTTCTCGTTTTTAATTATCATACACAATAAAGAAGTTTATGTTTTCATTCCCTCGGCTAAGGTACTTTCGCTTAAGGTGTTTGTGTGGCGCGTGCGAAGAATCAAAATATAAACACCGGTAGCCAAAATGGCATGACGTATTGGAACGATGTTTGGGGACGAAGCAACCTCATTCAACTCCACCATGATTCATGCTCCTTTCCGAAGCGTAACCGAACGTTAGCCAGGATTGTCGCGTCGTCCTTTCGGTCAGCGTCGGGTTCACGAACAGCTGTTCAGTGGAAGTTCATCGCGTGAACTCCGTAAAAACGGTTCGCCAAGGAGTGTTTCAAAAATTCTGTAACCAGTTCTCGTAGTACGTTTGCCTCGAAAGGAAGTGTTCGTAGTAGAAGTGACAGGTGAAAGTGTTTGGGCGATACGTCGTGTGATTGTTTGCCGTACGGCAGCGACACTGCAGCAACTAAATCAAGTTGAAGGATGTTCACGCATGTTGGGAGGATGTGAGTTTTAAATTAAAAATAAACCCATGATGTGAGGTGTTGCGCCGTTTCGCCCGAAAGCTTTCGCCTTGAAAGTTCCGCAATTACCGTGACTTGCTTCCTTTTGTCTGTTTTTGTGCTCCGGTTCCGTGTCGCGGTTTGTCGCTTCCGGTCGTTGCCGATTATCTCCATTTGTCGGTGTGGATGTGTGAAGGTATTTTCCGGCAAAAAATTCTTGTGTCCCCGCAAAAAAACGTGTGTGCAACACGTGAGGAAAGTTTACAACGGCTTTTGTTGTTGGGGTTTGTAGATCTAAAAACGAATGGAAAATAATGCGCCCGCTCGAGTGGTTGTGGTTTCAGCGGTTTGGTTTTTGTTTTCCGGCCCAACGGTTCGTTAAACGTGTAATGAAATAAATTGAAGTTAATGTCGATGAAGTGTCAGTGATAGCGAAAGGTGATCATCGCTTCGGTGGCGCGTGAGAAGATTTCAATAAGAAGCTTTTATGGAAATTCGACAGACAACACCGAAGACGAAAGACCGTAAGATGTCACGCATCGCGCTCGCGGTGCCATTGATGTTGCTGATATTGAACGGTGAGTAGCGACAGTTGATTCAATTTATCTCTTCTCTTATCGCAGACGACAGCTTCATTCTAAATCGATGCGAAATTCGATTGGCTTCAAAATTATCCGACTTTCAGCCGTACGTAGGCGTCTGTCGGAGCCTGACATCGATGCATTATCAACGCTGTGGAACAAAACATGGGCATAAATTTGAACGATTTCATGACAGTTTGTCTGGTGCGAGCTTAACGAAGTGCAAAAGTCACACAAATTGGAAAACGGTCTCGGTTCGCCCCGGTCCGGTCCCCGTCTGCTGATGTTAACAACGGCGTAAAGTGATCGTTTCGATTTGATTGAGTTTCGTACAGTCGGCCGTACGACATTGGATTATGTTGTAGGCCATGCCAATTTGTTGACCTCGATGGATTTTCCTGTTCCGGTTCCGGTGTTCCGATGGATGGGGGCTGGGGGCATTTAATGATGAAATATTGTCGTGCGCCGCAATCGAATAATGCGTACTGCCCATCAATCACACTGGAACGGATGGAAAGGAAAAAGAAAACCCCGGTTTGGAACCCAGATGGAAATAAGCTGCATGTTGTTGACCAGCCCCGACAAATTGAACTTTGTTACCATGGGTTTGTTTGATAAATTTATACGACAAGCACCACTTTTGTGCGTTTTGAAATTTTCACCTCACGCAGCGATTTCAAAGCTTCATCTATCTAGACCGAATACGTATAAACGTAATCAGCTCTTGCAGGCAGACGGACCATTAGAACAAGGGCGAGATAGAATGTAAAATTGATTTAATTGAATTAGTGTGCTCATCAATCTTTTCCCCGGCTTGAGGTTAAATCAATGGAGTGGGAGTTCTTCTGTTGTCGCTCTTCTGCGTTGGGCGATGAAAAAAGAGAACATCTTGCCGGAGAACCCATGATGTTTTTTCTAGATACGGCAGTAATATGGAAATGAGGGTGTTGCCAAAAACAATCCAACGTTCTTGAGCCAACATGTTTGCTCCAAAGTTTCCCGAAGAAAAAGGGAGATCACAAAAAAGGGGGCCACGTGCGGCAATGAGTTTCGGTTTATTTCCAGCATAATGAATTGGCCGCCACACGAGGGGAAGGCGGGATGTTGTCGATGAATCGATATCGGTGTTGGTGGTATTCTGTGCACGTGTACCTTGTATCGGTTTCTAGTCTGACCGTTGATCTATTCGAGCAGCATTTTTGTTGTAGGTTTTTGAAATTTTTAGCATGTTTCTGTTGTTCATTTTTCATGTTTTCATAGTGAACAATAGCGTTTGAATGGTGAAAATGGTCTTGAAGATAAAGGTCAAAATGGTTTGAAAATGTCAGGAGCTAGCTCGGCTGAATCAAATAACTCTTGCTTTAACATTTCCGTCGATTATTTAATAATCGATGGTTTTTTAGTTAAGCTTACACTCATGTTACTTTTCATTTCCCCTAATCCAAATAAATTCCATTTTGACGAGATTTCCATCGCATTCATATGTGTATATTAATTCCCTTATGCTTATGCGATAATCTTAAAAAGAAAATCTCCATATAGAAGAAGAAAAACAAAGTACCGAGCACCAAACGAGGACACGTTATTTGAAATGCATTTCCCTTTTGGATTTGACGGTGTTTGCTGTGTGGGCTTGAGTGTGTATGTGTGTGGCATTTTTCTTGCATCCCAAGGGGAGAAACGTTTTACCTGCTGGATTCGCCTACAATGAATCATTTTCCGGGCTGGGAACTGTCTATTGGTATGTCAGCACGCACATTCACAAAAGCACGTCTGTCTGACACAGTTTTCATTTTTCCGACCGCCTTTCGGCACACGTAAACAGAGTCGGGGGGTCTGATTTTTTCCTCGCGTGAGACGTTAGACAGTTTGGTTTTTCTGCTTCATACTCTTTGAACAGTTTCGGTGGAAGCGTATGTGCAGTCGCGTGTTTTAAGCAAGTTCTCGTTTAGTGGAAAGGTATATCTTTTTTTTTTCGCGAGAGCCGCGCTTTGGTTACATTTTCCGCCTGCACAAAACAACGTTGGTTGTGATGATATAATTTTCATACCGTAATTGGGTTTTACGCAAATCTTTGTTCTGCCGGAAACAGTTTTCGTTTGATGTTTGCAATTTCCAAAACGTTCCTGGTTTTTCCGTGTGCATACCGATTCGACACAGCGCACACAGGAATGGTTTTGAAAAGAGCGTAAATCAAGGCATGTTTCACTCCTAAAATGTATTTCTATTCGAATCTTGCTCTATTTATGTTTACACAACCTGGTTTACTTTTCCATTTATTCCAATTCCTAGTCAGAAAATAAGTATATTTTGATTGTTTTACTTGAGCAAATGTTAGTTTTTCCGTAGCACGTTGAAAAAATTGTTGAGTTTTGAATTAAATTTAATCATCTGATTACGTACGTATACGCATTTCTTGTGTTCTATGAACCATAAAGAACAGCAATTATTTTCTCCTTTGAATGAGGTGCATAGGATTACAATGCTGTGTGAACTAAATGGGAAAAAAAACTACACGTTAGGATAGGAGGAAAAAAAGCCTGAAAATTTCTACCAGCGCAGTGACACATGTGACAACATATTTGCGTAGGTTTTTTTTCTCACATCCACATGAACATCATCCCAACAACTCTCGAGTGGGGTGCGCAAAGCTGCATACTTTTAATCAATTTTGAACGGGTTGTTAAATTGTGGGGTTCCTTTTTTGTTTCCCATTTCTGTTCGCATGGCCATTCGCTGAGATTTTTCACTGTAGTTCACAGGTGGTCATGCGTGTGATACGGTGGGTTGTTTGTTGGCATAAGGATTACTTTGTTGCGTCAGAGGTGTGGGAGGCGGCTTTGTTGCTATTTTTTTCATTTTTATTGGCCTGCATCATTGGAAAGGTATCATATCTACGAATGAATTTGAAAATTTTGCAATTTGACTGCCAAAGATTAGCACATGATGAATAAATATTTTTTGATCTGTTAAATCAATCCCTACACCAAATTGGTTTCTTACTTTCAGTACCGGTAATATCTACTTTCTAGGTTATAAATAGGTAAATTAAATGGTTAATTATTTTGTCCATGAAATGAGTGTCGAAAGGATGAAGTGAAAAACGGCTCATCTTTAATGTGTCATCTTCTGGCTCATGCTCATCAAATTAAGCGCCAGTTAACGTCACAATATTTCACTGTAGCTATTAGGCAGATTACGCCTACCGACGTTCATCGTAACGCAAAATCACAAACTTTGTCGAACGACGGACGAATGATGAAGAAAGCTATCCCAACCCATCCCAACATCTCCCAAGCAACTGATATGCCGTTTAACTGCAACTTTTCGTTCGTCTACCAGCCTAGCCAGACTGGCACCAGCGCTTTTTTATCATCCTCAACATGCGCCATCACGTACAGTGAACAACGCAATAAAATTTCTTAGGAGTTCACCTCCTTACCGAAGGGAAACGATAAAGAGGCGAAGAAAATCTTCAGAAAACAGCATTTTGTCGTTTCGAATTTTGCAAAGAGAAACAAACGGATACGGAACGAACATATAGTGCCAATTCATTCGCAACTTATCAGAGATTGTTGTAATTCGTTAAGACGGTTTTTTATAGCCTAGTCTCGGCTGTCTGCCGTGGCGCCAAACTGGCTGGAGGCGTAGCCGATCATGTAAGCATTTTAAATGGAAATGACTTAGAGGATTCCTCTAACTAATCGCTTGGCCATGAGCCACCATGAGCAAAGCACGAGCATTTTATGGAGTCTGTCCTCGTAGCAGAAACTAAACAAAAAAGAGACTCTCTTTGCCATCAGCATGTTCAATCATCTGTTAAACGGCCGCACTACGTTTCACGAAACCCTCCCGGCTTTGTTGAGGCACATTTTGATTGGCAACACACAGACAGACACAATGGCCGCGATGATGTTGATGATGATGGCGATGCTGGCGAGTGGATTTTCCCGGGGATGAACTGAATGCTGGTTCGATTGTGTGGAGCGGAATGGTGGTCGGCTTACTTTACCATGTGGCGCCAGCTGCGATTTCCCAGGCCCGAACGATGGCGGGTCCGACAGCTGGTTGGTTAAATTATTAGTGGCCTGCATCTCGTATCATTTCTTGGTTGGAATTTATGGACTTTCAGTAGGAATCAAGCCTTTTTAAGGAACTTAAAATTTTGAGAATAAATTACAATTATGAGAAATTTTCTTATTTACGAAATGAAAAGGGTTGAAATTTGAAGAATAGCAAATTTTGACACGAGTAAACTATCCGCATTTTGAAAGTTTGGAGTGAGAAACCATTGAACACGTTGATGAGCAAAGTGAAACTTGCTCTCGGGGTTTCCCCTCAGTGGGTGCTCTCGAAAATTCTCGTATTACAATTTATTTCAATCAAATTCAATCGAAGTCCCGTCAAAAAACAACATGAAGCACCACAAATGTTGCTGACGAAAAGTTTGAGCGGTTGCTAAAAAAAAACCGCAAGAAATAAATATTGCCAAAAACTTTTCCCTGTTCATAGTTCGGAGAGTAGCGGTGCAATGTTTTGCTTCCCTTTTCACTTCAACTGCAGAAGAAGAGAAAGCAATAAAAAACAAGCTCCTGCAACTAACAAAAAATTGAAAAAAATCGTTGTTCAATGGTGCCGACTTCGGTGCGAAGCTTTTTCTTGTTCGGTTGCCCAGAAACTAAACCATAACCTGGGCCTTCGTTTCAAGCGAGCGTTTCGAGGTTTTTCGGGGGGAAACTTTTGCTCGCAATTGCAACTTTGGGCCTTCCGGAATTTTGGGTAACGAGCGTTGATGTGGGTAGGGAAGGTAAAGAAAGGAGGGAATTTTATTTATCAAAACTTAAAAATCTATGAAACTTTCATGTGCCGGTTTCTTTCGATACCATCTTTCGAAGGCTGGCACAGGACCGGTGTTAGACACGGCTGGTAGTTGTTGTCATACTAGTGGTGACGTCGTGTCGTGTTTTTTCGGTCCCCTTTCTTGTTTTCCCCTTCCCCTTGCCATCACGAGCATAAGGTGTACCGCAAAATAAGATTTGGATAAACGACGAGGCCTTCGAAATAACAACTTTTAGTTTTCTCGGTCGCCACCGACATTTGGCTGCCACCGAGACTGAAAACTTTGCACAACAAATTAATTCATACCAATGCATACGAATTGCAGTTTCGAGTCTGTGGGCGACGTATGAAAGTTGGTTCGAAAGTTGAGCTGACGATGGAAACTTTTTACTGTCGCTTTTTCTCGAGGCTTTGATGACACCACCATAAATGACAAAGATGTAGTTTGCATGAGAGAAACACGATGTAATTGAAAAAGGAAACCAACGTATTCCTCGGATTTATCCATGTTTCGTGGTCTCCGACGGGACATTGATGTTTCTATCGCTTGTCGGCTACAATGTATCCCAAAACGTAAAATGAAACCAATCCGCGTCTGGCAGATAAATGTATCGTCGCGTTTGGAAAGTATTTCCATCTAGTGCATTCCGGAAGCATCGCACAAGAGCGATCGATTCTGCTAAGCTAACCGTGTCACCTCGGGTGGAATGGTGACATTTATGGCGCTTGTTCCACTCCGGCATCCCTGCAGACCTCGATGCAACACGAATATGGTTTCAGAGTCACCGGTTCAGCATTGGCTTCTTCTCGCAGTAGTGGCATTCGGTGCATAACACCGAAGCGTATCAATCGACCAAGGCTTGCATGTGCTCATTGAATTCGGTTATCTCTTGCCAGACACGACAAGGGGATTCTAGAAAATGCATGTACCATGTTCAAAATGTACCTATATTCCGGTAGTACTCGTCTGCTGAAGCACTTTCTTCTGAAAGGTGTTTTGAATAATTTTCCTCAAATTATTATTATGTTTTGCAAATGGAGGCGCATGGTGTTTTGTAGTTGGGAAAAATCAAATTTCGTTGCGAAAACATCTTCACTCGTATCTCCGGGGGGAATTGAGCAGTCCGAAATATTCAATCTCAATGTAACACAAATGTTGCAGAAGACGTAAGACATAAAAATGTTTTCATTTCGCGAATGACCAATGCTGCAAGTATTCAAATATGCTTTAACAGAACCGGGGGGAATGTGGCCGAAAGTGAAATGAAACCGAAACCACACTGAATCAGGCAACGGTTCCACTTATGCCTAGAGTAGTGAGGGAAAGCTTTTGTTGTGCGGTAGAAACGTGTTGAAAAGCTGAATTTAATTAAACGATAAATCATTTTTATGGCTTGGGGGGAGGTTTTTAACTGAAAATTAGCCGCGGACGAGAAAGGGAGTTGTTTATTTTGGTGTAAGTGTTTTTGTATGTGTGCAGGGACGGGATTTTTTTTGTGTTCCTCCGGTGGTATGTGGTGCATTTTTACGGCTCCGCATGTGAAGTTTTAAAATTTACATTCAAATGGCCGCCACGGACGCGGGACCGATGACGAATGTTTGCGGTGAAGTGCTTCAACGGCGAGTAGAAACGCTTGTATGTGTTTAATTTAATGCTGGAATAATGCTTCGCGTGGTTTAGATGGCGTATGCGCGACGACAAAGTGTGAGTGGAGTTTGGTTTGCTGCAAAAAGAGTAGTAGACATTTTTAAGTTCCACTTTTCCGTTCTTGCCATCTGCAGATGTTTCCCCTTCCGAGGTTTGACCAAAGGCGACAGCTTGGTAAAGTAGCGTTTGGTTGGGTTTGGAAATAGTTCTATAAATGCAGTGCTTGGAGAGAGTGTGTGTGTAGCTAAGAAATACTGGAGATGATGTTTTGCAGTGTAGAGTAAAGAATCAAGAGTTTACATGTTTTGTTCTCTTACCCTGCCAGGCAGTTTGTGGATATTGTCTGTGTTTTTCAACCTTTCTTTAGTTGATTTCTTTCACGAAACGAAAGCTTTGAAACAGCTTATCATTTTATGAGAATATTTCTTCCTAGTCACTGACTCCACTCCTCGCACCGACGAGCAAGCATAAAGGCGAAAATTAATTAATTTTACCGTCAATTTGGTGCCCACAAAGAAGTTCAGCAATATATAGTGGCTTCAAGAACAACCGGACCCGTAATCTGTTGCTTGCGCTCCGTTCCTGTCTCCTTCTTTGGGATGGTCGAATCATGAATCAGACAGAAACACCGTTTTTTTGTAGTGTTTTTGCTCTTCTTTAGCAAATGATACAATCTGCTGTTTGCAAGGAATAATTTTGCACTTAACGAATGATGAAACACGGTGTTGGAGCATTGGTAAAATAGAACCGGATGTGCAGGGAAGCGTAGAAACAAAGTACCGAGAAGGAGACAGGAGTTGGAATGAAACCGACCCCCGGCGGAAAAGGTCATTTGGATTTTTTACTATCTGGGTTACTTAGGAAAAAAGGTCAAGATTATTTTGGGAAAGGTATGCTGGATTGCACAAATTGAAGCATGTTGTCGTCGAGGCGTAATTTGGGCAATTCCACCTACATTATCTGCCAAGTACAAATGCTGAAACGAGAATAGTTCAAATGTAAGATTGAGTTTAAAGTTACTTAGGATTCAAAGGCCTTTTAAGGTGAGTTAAGTAAGAGCCGTGAAATAAGTAACTCTTAATAAAATTTATTTTCTTTGATAATGTTTGAAAGTTTTGTTGTAGAAGAGAAGAATTGAATGAACAAATTTTTTGAGAGGAAAAGAATGAACGAGAGAAAAGATTTTTTTAGGAGCAATTTTGAGGGTTTATAACCTGTTTTAGTTGGGTTTCTAAAAGTCCCTTTTCAACACGATTGTTCCCTTAGCGCTTTCCGGCGCCACCTGGTCTGAACGATTTGAATATCATCGTTTATCTACCCATCACAGTTGGGACCGGGTTGGAGTTATTTCACCTGACAGCATCTTATCATTCCATCCAAGGAACGGCTCAGTGACGGTGCACGAGACGGTGCGAGACGAGGTTCTGAAAAACATCCAACATCCACTTAACTCGATTGCACCTTCCTCTTCGAAGGGATTTGAAAGCGTGTGTTGGTCACTGATGATTTTTGTTGCTTGGCTTGTATGAGTGGTTTTTTGGTCGGAATCGGTACCATTTCCCTCAGTGGCCATTTTAGTAAATTGCATATGAACAGTTTGGGGTGGTTCACGTATGAATCTGCTCATCATGTACGTCGGAAGAATAGCGAACGGAGCTGCCGAGTTGTCTGTTCGGATTTGAATATAAATTTGAGTTCGCAGCTGGTAGCAGCTCGCCGTTCAGGTGGAATGCACAATCACATTTGATATTGTTTACCCAAAACCAAGAAACTCTCCACGGATATTCGGTTTGTTACATAGAGGTTAACTTAAAATATTACTTCACTCGTGCGGTTTCGTAGGTGGTTTATCTTTTTGCACGCATTAAGCTTGGTTGTTTAAACCATTTTTAACTTTTTGAGTAGTTTTCTATTAACTTCTATATTTCTTGAAGTTGTATGTAAATATTTAGTTTCAAATTTCTCTGTTCCAAAACTCTTTTCTACTTATTTTTTTCTATTCACTTAAATTTTTTTAAACAACTGTTTCTGGTGACATGCGGTGTAACGAAAGCATTTGAAATCACAGAGAAAGAGTGACGACTATTTGCTAAAAGATGCCACAAAACTATAACTCTTTCAGAGACCCGATGACGGACCATTTATTTTTATGTGCTTCCTTTTGCGGTGCGGAAATGAGGTGAGGGTTAATATGGGTTTGATTTTCATACCATTACGAAGAACCGTTTCCATGTCGTCTTGTTTTTTGTACATGTTATCCTTTATCGCACCCTATTTATGGTTCCCAATTCTTGTGGCCATTTTCTCTTTTTGGTCTGTGTCCGGACGAGAGAAAATACGGATAGGATACGCTTTCCACCAGACCCGCCCGCGTAGCTTTGATGTTTGTAATAGTGGAAAAAAAGAGGATGTCATGTCTGGCTGGACAGTTAGATAGTGGCATCCGGTTACAGCCGGACTGGAGCAAGGCCAGCGTTGACAAAAACCGTCCTTCCGCATTTTCATCGCATCGCAGCAGGTCGTGTTTACCAAGTCAACCGAAGTTCAAGCAGCTAAATGGAAATGAAGATCCACTTAACCAAGTAAGCCGCTGTTGTTGACCACTTCTGTCCGTCCGTCGGCTTCTGCGGTGGACGGAAAATGCTCGGTAGCTTACTCATAAATCATGGAAATAAAGGTCCCCGCTGTCGCAACCGGAACCGTGCCGGTTGATGAGCTTTTATTTTCCGTCGGACGTGTCCTTATCATGCGATTTGTTATTGTCTACGTCTGAAAAAATCGCTCATAAATGGAGAAAACGAGGCAGAAAAAATGATGGAACGTAAGCTTGAAGCAAATTTTAAATGAAATTGAAATTTAACGTGGAAGAACATAAGCACTCAACGGATCGTCACACTTTTATATTACACGGAAACAAGCTGTCGTGAGTTTAAAAATCAACTGTTGATTGCCATTTCAGCAGTGAGACTTGTCAGCAAACTTTTGGAACTTTATTTAACCTGCTTGTTCTGTAACTTAAGGCAACATTAGATGGGGTAAAATTGAATACACAACGAAAAGCAAAGCGAAAAATGGGGTTTCCGGTGGGTGAGTGTCGTACGGTTGTAGGGTGAAGTAAAATTTTTTAAAGTCAATTAAGCCCACACAAGCCCCGAAACCCGGAGGGACATAAAAGCGCTCTCGGAGGGACACCGCCAAGAAAGCGACTTCAGTGCCAAGTTTGTTCGTAAACGTTCTGTAGATTTGTCTCGGGAGAGAATAGAAAGGGCAAGTGTAAGAAGTAAAATTATTTCATCTCTTGCACACATTCTGCCCACAGCATCCGGTAACCCTTTTTCCGTAGGCGTAGAAGCAGAAGGGATCACGGATAATAGAGCAATAAAAATAAGAGGTAGTAAAAGGACATATCCTTAGGGGTCCACTTAGCAGAAGGTTTCGATCGAAACAATTATGGCTTAAGATACCTCCTACCTTTCTTTTGGGCAAATGGGTAGAACGAGGGAATTAGGTGCGTGATATCGGGTGGATAGTATTGTTATTTGTAGCAACCTGATAAACAGTTCATTTAAATGAAATACTCAGGATTTCCACAGAGGATTCTCGAAAAAGGTATTGATGATGGAGATGGAGCCTTAAAGTCGATTGAACGAAGTGTCTTTAGTTGTCTATTTAAAATATGGCAATAATATAGTATTGCCAAATGACCCTAATCTATGATCCATTATTGTTGAATCATATTCGAGACTAGCTGATTTACCCGATTTTATCCGGAAAGAATTCAGATTTTTTTCTGGTGATAGAGTGTTTTCATTGAGTATCTAGCGTCCTACCATTCGGCTTGTTATGGCCCGTGCCAAGTGGTATATACCTAGACTCTTAAAAATTTGGAAATGAAAAAGAAATATTGAAATTAACAAAAATGCATTTGGTCAAAACCAACTTAAAACGACAGCAAAACATAAAAAAAATTGTTTTAGTCGTCTAACTGTTCTTCCCTCTAAGTCAGCCAAATTACCCAATTGAAGCAAACATGAGAAAAACTATGCTGGAAACCCAGTTGAACCAGGAAAATGGTGTTAATTTAATTGTAGGAATTGTGAATTGCTTGTTTCCCTACCAATTATTTGCAATCCGTTCTTTTTTATGTGCTTAACAACTGCATAGACTTTCAATATTTAATCATGAAATTTTTAGCAACCTACTTTATGCATTCAATTTGTATATTTTTTCAAAAGTAAATTAAGCAGATTTACACCAACACATTATCGATGTCGAGCTAAATTTATAATTGTAGGGAGATAAGGGACGGATAGTTAGGTAAGGAGACATCCATAAAAGAAGCTTGAACCTCTCACTCTTGGAAAATTAGCTACTTTCCAGCCAAGTTTGGTAAAAATAGGCTTAGTAGATTCTGCGTGCTACAATGCCATGTTGTTTTTGGCTTTCCATATTACTCTACTCGCAGTCAGCTGGTGGAAATCTGCATAGACCCTGCGAAACAAAAACATTCTCCCCGATAAATCTGCTATCCAAATTCGATAACCGAATGGCACATACATTTTGTGCACCTACCCACCCGTAGGTGTCCTGTGTGTCCTTTTACGGTGGCGACACTGACACTGACTTTTCCACTCACTGCATATGAGCTGGTGGATTTGGGTTTTTCAATGACATTTTTGTTCCAGGACAGCCAGGTCCTGAAGAAAACTCAAACCGTGCACTGACGATGCCCGAATGGAGTGGGAAAACAGAGAAAAGATAAATAAAATCTTGGGCTGTATGAGTCTGATCGGGGAAAATAGCAAACGAATCGAAAGATTAGTAGATTTTCTACGTAGAAAGTTTTACGGCTCTAATGTAAGCCGTTTGGACGCTATTAAAAAAGATGGGACCAAAAATGGGACAAAAACTCATGCCGGCAACAGGGTAATGTACCTTGTACAATTTATATCTCGGGCTGTATGAGTCCGATCGGGGAAAGCAGAACACCAATCGAAAGATCTCAAGTAGATCGAGCTGCACAAAAAGTTTCACGGCTCTAATGCAAGCCTTTTGGACGCTATAAAGAAAAAATGGGACAACAAATGGGAATACCAAACCCATGTCGGCAACAGGGTAATGTACCTTGTACAATTTATATCTCGGGCTGTATGTGTCCGATCGGGGAAAACAGAACACCAATCGAAAGATCTCAAGTAGATCTAGCTGCACAAAAAGTTTCACGGCTCTAATGTAAGCCTTTTGGACGCTATTAAAAAAAGATGGGACGAAAAATGGAGCAAAACCCGTGCCGGCAACAGGGTAATGTACCTTGTACAATTTATATCTCGGGCTGTATGAGTCCGATCGGGGAAAATAGTACACCAATCGAAAGATCTCGAGTAGATCTAGCTACGTAAAAAAATTCACGGCTCTAATGTAAGCCGTTTGGACGCTATTAAAAAAAGATGGATGAAAAACTGGAGAAGAAGTCCATTTAAAATAAATAAAAGCCATTTAAATTTCATAATTAACCACTTTTTTCGTAATTATCATCACTCACAAGTCCCACATGCAAGTCTCGCTTGCAAGTCTCACGTGCAAGTCCCGCTTGCAAGTCCCACATGGAAATCTTGCATACAAGTCGAATGCATGAGCATACAAGTTTTTGACTTGCATGCAAGTTTTCCGATTTTTCGCGAGAAAAAACCAGTCCGACGACTTGCATGCAAGTTGCATGCAAGTTTTTCCGGGATTTTTCCTCGGAAAATTCACTCGGAAAAACTTGC
>KE525347.1:5667523-5757324 GCA_000441895.2 Anopheles sinensis
CTTTCAATTGGTATGCTGTTTTCCCCGATCGGACTTATACAGCCCGAGATATAATTTGTACAAGGTACATTACCTTGTTGCTGGCATGGGTTTTGTCCCATTTTTGTTTTTTTATTCCATTCAATTAACTTTTGTTGTGTCAGCTTTACAAATTTATAATATGGGCAATAGAAACCACACTTTCCTTTACTATATTACTAGCTGATTAACCCGATTTCATCCGGGAAGACAACATTTTCAAACTGAGAAGCGTTTTCATTTTATATTTAGTGTTCCCATTTCTGTTTCTATTTGACAATTACGAACTATGAATGGAAAAAAACGAAAGATTTTAAACCACATCGTATGATTCACTAAATTACGTTGATGTTCATATGGGTACGTTAGAAGGCTCACTATCCTTTAGCAAAGTTTGGTGCAAATCAGTACGGTAGAATTTGTGTGATCAGCTGTTAATTTTAATGAACTAACGTGTTCGACCTTTCCGCAGTAATAAGAATGAAATTGAAAGTTCTGAGTGAGCCAACCGATTTAGTGCACAAATATGCGAACCACTATAACACTTATGAAATAAGTGAAATACTATTAAATTATGTGTACGACTCGCGATTTTTAGATAAAGGTTAAGGAGTTGCCATGTTGAAAAATGAGTTCAGCATACTTATGATTGGAAAATTAACTCCTCTAACTTGCCAAGGTAGCCAGCTACCGAATCAGCAGATTTACCAAGCTCAGGGATTAGAGAAAGGCTAGCATATTGCAAGTTTGGTCTTTACACAGTTACCACAAAAGCTGCGAAAGTGATAAACATATTGCACTTTTACTATGCATGGTAGGGGGTAGTATCTTTCACCCTCTTCCCATCTCTAGTGGGGAGTAAGGAGTTGAAATTTTGTCGCAAGATGTGTGTTTATTAAAGCAGTACGTGTACTAATTTTTATAATAATCTGGTCTAAAGTCTTTGCATTAAATTTGTTTTCCTTAATATCAACCAGTGTACGGGCAGGGATAAAAGAAGTATGAGTATATCAATAGAAACAGTAAAAAAAGTTCATCCTTAGAAAATAAGCTACCTTCCAGCTAAGTTTGGATCAAATCGGTTCGGTAGTTTTTGCCTTATGCGATGCTACACTTCTCAAAAGGATTCCTCTATATTCAATCTACATTCCAACGGTGTTGTGTTTTAGGGTAGAGGGAAAAGGAATTAGGGTTACGATTGAGCATCAGCAATCTGGCTAATAGATATTGTGACACTAAATATAACGAAGTCGATGCCTATATAGCGCTTTGACCATTTTACAGGTAAATGGTAGTACTGGAGACACCCTTTCTCCTAGATGAAATTCTCCTTTGATGAAATTTTAACCTAAACTATGTCCCTACGTAAGTAGTAGGTGTACCAAGTTTAGTGAAAATTCTTCCCATAATCGCTGAACAATAATTGTTTTGCATTAAATGTGGCGGAAAAGTGTTTCGGAGAGGTAGAGAAGTGGGGAGATAACACCGAACAAAGTTAAAATAACACCTCCTTGGAAAATTAGTTACCTTTCAACCAAGTTTGGTTTAAATCATTTCGGTATTTTTGATCTTATGCGGTTATGTCATAAGTATAAACGCTTGCCAACCTAAACACCTCCAGCGATGTGTTGTATGGGAGAGAGTAGGAGGAGTATGGGCTAAGATTGAACATAAAGAATCTGGCCAATGGGTTTAGCGACTTAAGATACTACGAAATCGATACCTATATTGCGTTCTACCAATTTTGAGGAAGGGGGTAGTGTGATAGCCCCCCATTCCCCTTCTCCTAGTTAGATGAAATTTTTTACCATGCTATGTCCCTTTGTCAGCAGTATGTGTATCAAGTTTTGTGAAAATCCGTTCAATAATTGTTTAGCTGTAATTATTTTTCATTAATATTAAAGGGAAGGTGTTCGGAAGGTGTGAGGAGGTATGATGATATCAACAAATGAAGTTCAAATAACACATCTTTGGAAAACAGCTACCTTTCAGCCAAGTTTGGTGTGAATCGACCCCGTAGATTAAGCGTAAAGCTGTTGCGTACACGTGATAATAATTATCGCTTTTCGTTCTGAGCGATGCTATTGTTTTGCTGAAGAGGAGGAGGGTAGGCGGAAATTGGGCTCAGATTGAACTTTAAGAGTGCGGCCATTCGATTTAGTGACCACAAATAATGCGAAAATGGTACCCATATTGTATTTTTACCATTTTTGAGGTAGGGAGTATTGTAACAGCCCCCCTTCCCCTTCCCCTATATGGATGAAATTTTGACCCATACTTTGTTACTATGTAAGTAGTATTTTTACCAATTTTTGTGTAAATTCGTTTAATAATCGCAGAGTAATAATTGTTTTTCATTAATTTTAGCGGAAAGGTGTTCGGGAGGGGTAAGGAGGCGGGGGGATATCAAAAAACGAAGTTCAAATAACTCATCCCTGGATCGGCTGGGTAGATTTTGCGTGATGCGAGCACATACAAATATATATACATATATACAGACAACGTTGAGATTTATATATTAGGTTAATTAACAATAAAAGGATTCTTTCCGTGATTGAATTTCGAAATTAAGCCAGATGTTCGTCAGATAAAACCGTTCCAGATGTTTTGCTAATAAATATTAGATTCTCATAAAAGCAAGCATTCGTGGAGATGAAATCATTTTGGCTTCAGCAAGTGCTCTCTTTAAAACCTCGATCTGGCTCGATGGAACGGAACGTTATGGACAAATAAATCGGGAAAACGAGACACTAAAATATGGTAATCTTAAAACCAAACCGAACCTGTCCTCCTTTGACCCGACGGTTGTCCTGGGTTTTGATTTGATCGCACAGGAGTCAACAAAGAAAGCTTCCGTTATTTATCGATTCGACGATCGTCTTCATCGAGCTGGAAGAGATGTGTTTCAGCTGCAAACCGTCTCATTCATCCATCCATCGAGCTGGAACATTGTTATTGCCTCCTCCGCTCCGGCCTATTTTTCATTCGGCACATTCGGGATTCTTTCTCGGACGGGAAGAAAAGACGTCCAGAAAGTCAACATGGGCAAACTTTATTTATTGCAATAATATTCAATCTGTGGAGGTTGGTTTTTCTACATGCTTTCGGAGATATTTCACTATTTATGGATGTGATGGTTCATTGATTAAAGAAAACAGAGGTAACTGAAAACATTATTGCTAGAATGAGCTTTTGCCTACGATATCGAAAATGTCTATTGGTCGGATGTGTTTTCCAATAAAATTTCAAACCCGATACAGTGCTCCTATCCAGAGAATGGATGCGCTTCCTTTCCGATCTGAACACGGAAATCGTTTCAGTCTGCTGATTCCTGACCGCTCGCGAATCCCATCTACTGAAGTGCCGGCGATATCCGTTTCATCGAACGGCGTGATTTACGATCTGTTGAACATGGCACGCTCTTGCGATGGAGGAAAGAACAATTAGCAACGCTCGCAGCGACCGCGAGACGCTTGCGGTGCGACAAATGGGGAGGGAAAATCCATCCCCACTCGAGCAAGGAAAATAAACGTTGGAAAGCACGGCACGCTCAATCTTTCCCTCTCGCACTCTCCGTCGGATCCGAAGGGCACTTCAGGGTCCTATCTGAGGCAATATCTGGCCAGCGAGGATTTTCCTCCATTACAGCAATCCATTTCCCACGAGCCATTGCTTTCACCGGGCGGGAAAGCGTCCTTCCTCCGAGGAGCACCTATTTCTCACCTGCTTCCGGACAGGCGGTTGTAATGTTTGGTAGATAAAATCTGACTTTACTGCCTGTTCGTGAGCTCTTTCCGTTGCGCTTTCCCGAAAGCAAGGATGCGCTATCGTCATCACCATCACCATCATCATGATCGTCATCGTCTTCAGCTTCCAAGTTCACACGCAGGTTTATGTTTTGGAACTTTTCGGGCTGAGAAAACACCCAATATGGAGCCGGTGTCCCAATAGATAGCATCATGTAGCGTTAATTGAGCACGAAATCTTTTTCGCGCCATCGGTAGAGCCGTAAATTTTCACTTTCGTTCAAAATATTAATGCAGGGTTGAAATAGCTACAAGGTTCTTCGTGCAATTGCTAACCAGTTGCAAGTAATAATTATCACTTGATTAGTTCATAAGACCATATGATGGTATTCAAATTTGTTGAGCCTTTTGACAGCTTAATTCAATTCAATTCAAAGCAATACAACATACAAGATGCGCCGTAGTTTAATTGATGTTATCTCAGGCGTAAAACGGTGTGTTTAATGAGCACGGAACAATTTAACGGTTGAATCTTGCAATTGCATGTCCGACAGAATCGAACATTCGGTTCCGTGAATCGTGAAATTCATGCCCGACCTGGTTGGCAACGGGATTCGCTTAATACGGAACGTGATCTGGACGGTTACGTTCAGGTTGATGCATAATTTGAAGCGATGTACACATGCTTTTTGATGTGAAACGCGATGCGTGGAAGCCATTGTCGACGTCAAGGCTTTCGACGGCGCGATTAACGGTTGGACACGTGACAGTTACAAGAATCTCTTGTGCAATCGATCGCTTCGTTTCGAGGTTTCATCAGAAGCGAATCGTATTCATGCGTGGCATCTCCTTTTATATCCCTTTTGAACGCATTCCCATTCTAGCGACGCCAAAACTTGTTCGACTCTACTGATTCAAATTGGTGAAGGCTGACGATTTGTGCTGACAAATTTAACTCACATGATAGAGTTGTGAATTTGCTGGATTAATTCTGTATCTCAAGGTCTGCAGCTGTTATTCATAACTGAATCTTACTATGACGCTTCGAAACGAAGATGTTATGAAACTGCGAATGTGAGGCCCAGAAAGTTTCCTTAAGTTTTGATTAATCACCTCGTATGGGGTCGTTTATGAATTCTGAATCAAGTTACCTGCTTGCAACCAACCCGCCCCGCATGCGAAGGGATTATCAAGAATTATGTTGTAAGTTGTAAATAAGTGGCCACCACTAAGGCTTGGGCGGCGAAAGTTGGCTTAAATCGGTGTTGGGAGCTTTCTTTGAAACACTAATCACCTGTAGCGTAAACAACGTCTTTTCGGGAGGTGTTATGGGTAGCGGGGCGTTATGGGCGTGTGAAGAAAGACACTTAGCAGGACCATAAGTTAGGTAGAGATGAAAATGAAACAAAGTTTTGCAATTAATGGCCGCAGTAACTCGGATGGAGCGGTCCGTGAGCTGACAACAGGGAAATGGGATTTTTGGGGCATATTTTGTGAAAGGTTTAGGGGAGTTTTCTACCCGTGATATAACTATAAACCGATGGGTAAAAGTTGGGAAAATTACTTAAAATTTTTACAAAGGGATGACATTCGCTAGCTGCTCTCTTTTACGAACATAAAATACTTACATTCTGCGACGATAAACATGCACAAACGGTGATGGGTGAACCAGTTTTTCCGAACGTGTCCCGAGCAAAACGTTTATCGCATACGCTCCTGTTGGTGCGATCAAATCGAACCGTTTTTCGTTAACCCTCACGGGTCTGTGTTTGTTGATTAGTTTCGTGACTATCGGTCCGTTGCAAATATCGTTTTAATGCTCACCGTGCGCTCCGCTGGGATTGATTTTTGACATTCTTCTGGTTGCCAATTTCCCGCCGGGCGTTGACGCTTGTACCCGGTTGTCCTATGGGAAGCGATTTTCCTATCGAACACTGCTCGTTTTCCAGTTTAGTAGAGCGAGGCGCAAGCTTTTCCCGGCCAGAAAAAAAACCTGGTGTCGCCTGCAGTCGCCCAATACACATGCAACAGAAGGAAAAGTAAACTGAATCCCACGTGATTCTGGGAAGGTTTGTGGTGAATTTTCACCTCACCGCAGTCTGCGGGACGCAGGAATAAAACTGATGGATGCAAATATTTCTACTCCACTCAACCGCAGCTGCGTTCGCACATTTCGGTAATGAAATTCGACGGTGTTTCTCCGGATGGTGTGTCCCGGTTCGAAGCTGGCCGTCCCCTTTCAATTGCATCCTTCTTGCATTGCCGCGAATGAGAGTGAGTAACACCATGTTTGAAGGTTTGTAATATTTCATCACACCCAACTCTCCCGGCCTGGAGTGCAACAAAAAATGAGCAGCGCCACCGTTGTTGATGGCTTCCGTTCGGTGAGCATTTGCATTTCACTGCATCATAATCTGCATCCCAACGGTATTTGCCATCGTAGCAAGAAGGTGAGGGGCGTGAGTGTATTCGTACGAGGCTGAAAGATGCTGAACGACGGCGATGATGATGATGATGATGATGTGCAGCTTTCCGAAGGCGTTCGGAGCGAAAAACGAATGCCTGGACCTTCGGCAGGACTTCGAAACAGTTTTCTCGCGGGCGAAATGACGCTCGTCTCCGCGGGCCATCGTTAGTGATAACGGTTTAACGAAAACGTTGCAGCTCTTTGATGGCTGACATTTTCATCTCCACCCAGCACGAGTTTATGACGTACTTTTACAACTCTTTTTCGCCTTCTAAAGGTCTCCGTAAAAATTGTAACGATCGTTTTTCATGCGCATCGGGGAACTGTGGTCCGAAACATGAGTAAAACAAGTGTGTTTTATGCTTCTGTGAGGTTGTTTTTTGCATCGACGAACTCAAACTGATGAGAATGACTTCATCCGCCCATTTGCACCGGAGTATAAGAGTGAAAATTCATCTGGGAAGAATGGCAAAACATATTGTCACCTGTGGCTTCCCGGTGTTTTGGAAACTGAATGTCTTTTTGCTTCATTGTGTATTATTCTGACCTTTGCCTCTATAGTTTAGAGAGCATTCGAAATTTGTTGCACTCTGTGTTAGCGAGTGAGTGTTGTTGGTTGGAAGTAAAGTACTATTTTTATCGATGAATGCTAATGATTTTGATTTTGAAGAAATGCGTTTTGTTTATAGATATCGAAACTACCTTCTTACGGCATCTAATGCTTCCATACAAAGCAAAAGAGAGATTGGGAGAAGCAATAAAGCTAAAAATAAATTTAAATTTCGTTTGAAACATTTCTTTCCTTCATTCGTTCAGACTAGCCCACACTTTCAATCGCTCCGTCATCGATCGATGGATGTCGGAGAAAATATTTCCTGAAATAAAATTCCCTCACTCCCTCACTATTCCTGGAAGCTAAGTTACAAATCACAACCGAGGAGGTTGTTAGCGTCGTGTCTGCTTCCTTTTGGCAACGTTGTTGCAATCCGGTATGCAATTTGCTCTACCGGTGATCAATTGATTTCTTTCGGGTTGTGGTTACCGAAGACTTGGCTTCCCAAGACTAATGGTTTGCTGGAAAAGCGTACGAAATTTAAAATTCATATTTGAAACTCCCAAGTCGCTCGTTTCAGTGAGACCGAAGCCAAGTGACCGCTGTTAGTGCAGGAATAAAGGTAGCTTACCTTCTTCCCAGAATAATTTCGACTGTAAAGCTCGATTTAGGTAAAGGAAAAATGTGCATCCATTTCGAGGCTCCACCAGGTGCACGTTCTTTTACCACAAACGTGGTGGTGTGGTGTCCCCCTTTTTTACTTCCGACGTTCACATGCCGATGCACTTTCAAGCAGGCCACAAAGAATAACCCATTTCTCATCGGTCGAAATTCGGCAATTCGGTTCGAACGCCACCAAGGCTGACATAAGAAAGGGATACTAAATTGAAAGCATACAGATTATGTGAGCGATAAATTCAAAATCTATCATTGGTTTGCACGATGCCTTCCTAAGGGTGTTCGTTTCAGCTGTACTTCGTACTGTTGGGAAAGCGTTTAAAGTTTCAACGGAGAACACCTTTATAGTGTCGATGTTGAACTCGCTTCACTGGAGAATGTGTTTAAAAATTGTTTCTGGTAAATCATCGTGTGTCGGATCTAGCCTAGAATAAACTGTAAAGTGACCTTCTAGTTCTCGTTGCAAGAAGTGTGTTGGCTAATGGCATCGCTAATGTGTCTCGGTCGATTTCCGGTGCCGGTTTGCGCTCAACACCATCGTCAGGTTTGATGTTTCACTCTTTTGAAGGGGGGCGAAGAAAACGATGGATTGAAAATGAACAGGCGATGAAGTGTTCAATTTCATGCACCGTCTAGTTTCAATGGAAGCAATTAAACCTAAACTCCACACTAAATAACTTCTTTTCAACGTGGACGTTCCTCGTCGGTTGAATGCTCATGCCGCCGGATGCGAAGTAATGGTTTTCAATAGCCAACAATGCATTTACCCTGTTGTATTCAAGTGCAATATGGCCGCCCGTGTTGCTTTCGGTTCACTCTTTCCCGGGTGAAAAGTGATGCTTGTTCCGGCTTTCAGTGCAAATGCAAATCAGCCATCAGTTGCCTACACACCGGGTAAAACACTCTGAACCAGGATGGAAATATCAAATGGGATTGTTCCTCTGGCTTTCCTCTGATAAAATTCCAAACCCTTTTAGAGAAAAGGCTTTCATTAAAAGGTGAAAATTGTCGGTTTTTCCATTGCTCAAGTTGAACAGATATCCTATCATTCTCCCAACCTCAACTTTGTTTATCGAATGTGGCAAATGGAGGATAGTGTTATTGTGGTTTGTTTTGGGTCTGGTCGCCTGTTTGTTACGAGTTTGCTGCCTGGGGATGAACAGTTTCGCCAATCGATCCCATCCGCTCTGGCGTCAGATGCGTTTTATGCTTCATCCCACCCCAAATGCTTGCTGCTAACGTGCAATTTTTCGAAACATTAGCTTTCCTGAATTTCGTAAAAACCTCGCTGCGATTCACTTCAATCCCTCTCTCCTCCACAGTTTGCTCCCGATGCCTTGCCATGGATGTGTGTTTATCGACACGTGCGAATGCGCGCAGTATTCACTAGCGCACGAAATTGAATTTGGATTTTCCGATGAATCCTTTCGCCCGAAAATGGGTTTTCATTACCGTACGCCCGTTCGCCCAAGGTTGGCGAGCTGTGAGGCTTTGGGGCTTGGGGTGTGGAGTTTGGGAAATTTTCATCAGAAACCCTAGTGAAACGTGACGGCCGCAAATGGAAGGGGAGCGATTGGATGTTGATGTTGTTGTCTCCGCACCACAAAAGGAATGTAGGAATAGCATCGGTTGTTTGGATTACCTTTGTTTGATGTTACCTGCGGTGTGAATTATTTTGGTGCTCCGAATTTGATTGTTTGTAGATGGTTTACGGCTCGAATCGGCACAGTTATGTTAGTCAACTATTCGCAAAATGTGCAAAATTAAACTTAATTAAAAGAATTTATTTAAATATTAATTAAATGCTAGGTTTGCACATGAATACGCATGAGATAACACCGAACTGTTTAACAAATAGGTCTGTATGTATCGCGACCATGAATGTCGCTATCATTTGCCAATAATTTATTCTAATGACTTTAATTTATTTTCTCAGTACTCCTACCTACGACTTAAATGATAGAAGGTCACATAGAAAGAGATAAAAATGCAAAGAAAATAACATGGTAATTTAATAGCCTAGTTTTCCCAGGCGCTCGCCGTAAACTTCACACTTTGAACCTCAAACCACAAACAGCCTATTCCGTGCGTTGGGATGAATATTAACGAGACTTATCGCCCAAACCTTCCACAATTCTTTGGAGTGCCGATTGTAACTTTGAATGGGATTTACTCTCCCGAGAGCGCCAAGACGGCAGCGGGAAATGTGTTCCCTTAACCTTTCTTTCGGCGAAACTGTCGAACCCTTGGCAAAGAAAGGAAACCAGATTAACCTTACGTTGACCGATAACAGCTTAATGTTTTGCGGTTGCGGCCCTCTTGCCCCGGGTAGAAACTTTCCGTCGTTAGTTGCAGTTCGTAAATTTAATTTGAACCATATTTATTTTTGCATGAAAATGCGGCGCCCGTTCGGAATATTGAATTGCAAGTTTCTTTTCCAGCGCGCCGCTTGTAAAACGTTGACCCCAATTATCTGCTTTCTGCTGGAAAACAGCGACGGGGAAAAAAACAGTCCATTTGCTCAGCGGGAAACTTAACTTAATGCATGCTGCTAACGACGTTGAGTTGCCAAGTTTCGCAAACGCCCTTGTTGTTGTTGTTTGCTACCTTATTTATGTGCTTTTGCTCTTCCCGAAAAGCGGGCAATAATGATGGTGACTGCCATGATGATGCCAATGAAAGTGGTGCTTTTGCTGTCGACCGTGGGTTGACTGTAACGGAAAGCTGATATTTTTCAACTCTGTGCCATTTCTTTTCGTTTTGAGAAAGGAAAGGATAATCTACATTCTACTGCTTCATGGTGAATCCTAAGATTATTTGACAGGTAGTTTTGTGCCATAAGAGCATTTTAAGGAAAGTGATATACACATATAAGAAGTTTCAGCGCTACTTAGAAATGCAAAAATATGTAAAATGGCATTGAATTGGTTAGAGCAAGATGTTGCCGCAATTAGCGAAGTAATGATGGGTAAATTGGAATCATTCAGTTTTATGTATTGTGGCACAATACTGTCTTGCGATTTGATTGAAGTTCTGACTAAACGGACTTACGGGAAAAACTAATAGGTCGAGGAAAGGAAACAAGCATAGATTGAGGCGATGGCCCACAATTGTCACATTGGTTTCCGTTTGACGTCGGAAGGATGAAATCTATCCCGAGCAGCCTGTTGCCATTTTGGTTGCGTTGGTAACTGAGGAGGGCCTTTAGTTTCGCCTCGTTCCACCGGAAGCTCCGCCCGGAAGTGGATGTTGTTTGCTGTGGATGATGTTTTCCTTCTCTTCAGTCGTTATAATTATTTCGGTGCCCCTACTCGCTGTCCAAGGGTCCTTCTGGAAACCACAATGATCGGGGCTCGGCGGTTTCCTCTCCTTACGGAGCGGTGGGAAAGCTTTTCCTTCTCTCCTGTGTTTGTCTGCGGTGTGTGGTTTTGTGGTTTTCCTTCCATTTGGTGCTATGATGAAAAACGTTCGTTCCCTCGTTTGTCCTACGCAAGCCCCGTCGCAGTTGGTGTGTATTTGCCGTCTTTTTTATTCAAAGGCCGGATGTTACCTGAATCCGGTGCAATCGAGAACCGCCGAATGTGAGAAGGTGATTACAAAAATTACGACCGTAACGAAAGTGAAAATTGCTCGCTCCTTGTTTTCTTTGCCTTTCCATTGTTTCGTTTTGTTGTAACACTCACTCACCTCCTTGCAGGGCGATGGGTAAGCAACCAGGGGCGAGGCGAAACCTTCAAAGGTCCTCAGGTTGTGGGAGGTGTAGTCGTTAAAAATGCTCGTTTCATGGGGATTACGGGAAAGCAACACTTCTTTGCAACACAACGGTTGCTCGAGCTTCCTGTTTCCGGGCGGGAGGCAGGAAAAAATGTTTGTTGCCAGCGGACGGCAAGCAATGAGGGCGGGGAATGCAATAAAACTCACCTGCTACCAGTGCGCTGCTTGGCGTGGGGGCGATTGAGTTATATGCGTCCTGCCAAAGAAGTCGACGGCCCGATGGAATGGAGCAAAGTGTGAGGGTTTATTGAATTATTATTTCACCACCAGCAGGTTCAGCAATTTGTGCAAGTGTTAATGCTACCATCATTTAGTGAGCGGCGCCCGGACCGAGCGCTGTGTTTATTATTCTGCACGAGCTTAATGTGAAGTCATGTAAACTTTGACTTGAGCAAATTGCACAGGGTTTCTCCTACGTCAGTTTCCTTGACGATTTTAAGCATTCGAAAAGTCCATTCCTTTTTTGGTAGACTTGTACTTCGCCTTTTCGCTTGGTAAAATGTTTTCAAATTAAATTTCTAAAATAGGCAAAGTAGGTCATGGTAGGGTGCTTTTGAGTGAAATGAGTTAGAATTGAATTTCCAATAAAGAAAGCTGTCAGAATGCTACCGAATCTATTTCGTCGGTGTCACATGTGCCCTAAGCTCGCCATATTGGGTGCCTAATGAGTTGTGTCTTGCGAATCAAAATCTGCTGATCTGCGTCTTTCTATTTTGTTCGTTTTTTTTATCCTTATAAGCAGACGCGGACTCGGTGCGCATCACACGCCTGTCAGTGCCACGGGTGTATGTGCTGGATAATTACCATCGCCACCGGCATCAGCATCAGTATCAGCACCAGCACCAAAACCAGCTCGTGGCGCCGAGCCAGCAACGGACACGCGACGATCCGGAGATGTTGCTCGACCGCGAGCCGGACACGCTGGAGGCTCTGCGTGGCCTCGATCCGGCCGAGCATCTCGTGCTGGACTGCGAGTACGTCATCGAACCGCACGAGCAGGGCTTCGTGCTGAAGTGGCTGCACAACGACGTACCCGTCTACCAGTGGATCCCGCCCCATCGCAGCCCGTCCAGTCTGCAAACGCGAATGCGGGACCACGTCAATCGGACGTACACGGTCAACGGTGAGCCGATGCACAAACACCGGGCGCTGGCCCTGATGCATCCCTGCCAGGAGCTGGCCGGCAAGTACACCTGCTATGTGCAGACGTACACCTCCATCGACCGGCAGTCGGCCGACCTTTTTATCATCGGTAAGCGACGCCTTCCAGCCCCTGTGGGTTTCCACTGTCCCAACCGCGATTTGAATCTTTTTCTCAGTGCCCGAGTCTAGCATGGTGCTAAAGTACCACCGGAACCCGAGCGACCTGGTGACGGTGGTGTGCAGCGCGTACGGAAGCTTCCCGGCGCCCGAGCTGTCCCTGTGGGTCAATGACTACAAGCAGAACGCGACCTCGAACGAGTTCCCGGCGGCCGACGGGCTTTTCGACAGCTCCGTCAGCGTGCAGCTGGTCCTGTACGAGACCCTTGAGCCGGACGATGTGATCAAGTGTACACTAGAAGTCCCCGGCACCGACTACCGGCGGACGAAAGAGACTGTGTTCGTAGGTTTGTACCCATTTCGTACCCTTCCCTAGGCCGATTTATAACCCATTCCTTTCGATGTAGCCGCGGATAGTAGACCATTCGGTGATTCCAACTCTATTCTGGATCCGTTCGGAACGGTGCCCGCCTCCAGCACGAGCATCAGCAGGGATGCCCTTCCGTCAAGCGCCGCACAGTTGATCCCCAGTTCCAGTACGGAGGGAAAAACGACCACATCCACGTCGGAGGTTCACATGATGACACCGAGCGAGGGGACAAGCAGTACGAAAGCGACCACCGTCGGTCTTGCGCCAGCTCCAACCGCCAAAGAACAATCGCTACGGCCACAGATCCCGTCCCTCACCCGTCTCCGACCGACGGCGAGCCCCGCGAGAGTCCTAACCGTGCAGCAGTCCAACTCGGTCGACCCCGACGAGACGATGAATGTGCTCGACTTCAAGGAAATTCTCAACGAGAACCTGCTCTACAACAGTGCGGGCGTGCGGTTAGGTAAGTTGTGCATCACACAATAAAAACACATTATTACCCCACAAAGTTCAAAACACCATTGACTCCGTACACAGCGGACTTCATGCATCAGTTCCGTCGTGACTTTGTAGCCCACAAATGAATTATTGAATCTCACCAACGGAAGTGAGGTCAGGATAAAAACTAGAACACCACATTCTTCACTCAATTTGTGACAGAACATTCATACGGGCTGATGGAGTCCCCTGACAACCGTAAAGTTTATTACCTCCAAGGAATCGATGCCTTATGACGGCTTCTAGCCTCCGATGAACCCTCTCCCAGCGGGACAGAAGGCAACCATAATCGTTCCTAGCCGGCGAAGGTAATTGTATACCAATCGAGCTAATTGCCCTCCGGACGAGAACATACGACAGGGCTGCGCCTTTCCTTGGGGAAATTTACGAAACGAGCCACGAAGGAGCCGTTTGGAAATGATGACGCAAAAGCCGATGGGCAACCAATGATCGAAATTGATTAAATCGTGCTTTCCCGCTTGCGTTTGTGTCATGCCCTCAGTCAACTGCTTCGGGGAGGTTTAAAAATGCATCACCTCCGATGATGGAATCGTAAAAGCGTTAAGTTATAAACGTTCACGTTAGGTCATTCTTGACCGCTTCAATTCAAATATACAACAAGTTGGTTAATTCTTCATTCTTGGTGAGCTCACCAATGCAAGCAATGACACTGGCTCTGCCGCTTCCAATATGTCTCCAATGATCCAGTATCCCAGTAGGGCCCGGAACACTTTATCAACGCTTTCATTCAAACTGACCATTGTGTAACATAATTTGTTTCCTTCACCTTCCTTGCTCCGGGCAGTCTCCATTTAGGCAGTTCATATATATTTTTCTTCCTCGTCATTTTCATTCTCAACCTGCTACTCCAGCCGCCTTTTTCTCTTATCTTCTACCATCCTTTTCAGCAGGACTCGTTGGAACGGGAACAGATTGGTTGCGGTTTGTGGCGTTGATGTTGCCGATGGTGCTCCTTTCCGTCCATGCAGCGCTGGGACTACTTCTCCTAGACGAACGTCGAACGTTTCGGTCGTAATCCAGCCCCACAGAGCTAGATTGACGATTCGGGAAATGAGGCTATAGACTTATGAAGGTTGCCAAAGGGCAGACAACCCCAACTATCCGGCCTTTTCCAACCAAGCAGCCAACGTTATTGTGTTTGAACGCGTCCGAGAATGAATCAAACCCACGATCTGCACGAATGAAGGGTAGTAAGGAGCCAACACGAACCAGCAAGAGGATGCCAACAGACCTCACGGTGCATGCCATACACGAACTTTACCTCCCTAGATCTATAAATATCTATATCTCTTCTTTCCCTTTTCTCTTCTTCCTCCTCTCAATCGTTTCACATTCATAACATTTTCGGAATCGGATGCCTCGGAAAGCTCGCAAACGGAATACATACAATCTCTTGTATGATTAGGTAAAAATACCACCCTACACTCCCCCTTTTGCAAAGACGCAAATGCTCAAATAATGTTGGAGGTGTTTTTGTTAATGCCAAAGCCTAAACTAAACTGCGCGCCTAAATAAGAACACGCACTGTGTACAAATATGCAAATCGAAATTGGGCGAAGAAAAACTGGTCAAAAAACGATAAAAAATTAGTTATATGTAGTGTTGGGTCAAGTAGCACTTTTTGATGTGGTACCTCACACAGTTTACAGTGCAGTGCAAGCTTGCTAACACGGTATAATGACATACAGCATAAGTTTTTGCATAGCATGGTACAAAGATGCTGTACAAATACTGATACTGCATGAAATTTTACTGTGTTACAGCATGGTACAAAGATACTGTTGAAATACTGATGCTGTATGATATTTTACCGTGTTATCAAACTTGCACAGCTCTGTAAACTGTGTGAGGTACCACATCAAAAAGTGCTACTTGACCCAACACTAGTTATATGTATCTCTTTGGTGTACTGGCGTAGAGACGGATCGGGAATGAAAATCAAAATGGTTCACGACGTCGTTTGGAAAGGGAATGAAACGCTCGTTACTAGGAGAAAATACGTGTCCAGAACTAGGTAAGATAAAATTGTTCAACGCCCTACAGTAGGAATCCTCCAAACGCCGGGGAGAGCATTTCGAAAGCTCTTTCATTGCCAGTGTTTAGGATGCTTGTAGATCTAGCGCGCTTCTGTTTTTTCCCAATTTGGGAATGAGCGGAAACCATAGGTAGCTATGGAGGGAAAGTATTATGTGAGATGAGTTCTAGAAAGTAGTGGTACAAGGGCTGTTTAGTTTGCTTTGGTTAGAGTATTGCATTTCTGTAATAATATAAGAAACCGAGTGATACTGCTTCTACATTTAAAACAGACACGATTGAAATAAGATTGATGTATCATAGACTCTCGACACTAGTCAAAAACTATAAAACATTTTTGAAGGAGTTACGACAATATAAAGCTAATTACGTGGTTGTAGGTTACAGTTTCTTTTTGTTCGAAAATTCCTGTTTCTTTTCTCCATTTTGTCTATAACTTAAAGAAAAAAAAGAAGGATGTTTCCAGGCTTTTCTTTTCAAAATTCATTTTCGTTTAAAACTTACGACATTGAAAAACACTAATCATCAGTGTGCGATTGTCCAATTTTTCCGCAAATCTTGTAAATAAATGCACACACTTTACAGAACGTTATGCCAAATTAAAAAAAAAGAATCACACTGAGATACACGGATGAAAGATGCATGGAAGGATTGTAAAGCAAAACCTGCGATATACGGTTCACGACGATGAAAATAATGATAATAATTACGACGATGCCGATGATGTTTACATATAGCGAATGTGAAGTCTAAATATACCAAAAGAGGTGTTTGAATATTTTTTTTAACACGAACGAAAACATGCTACGGTTTGTAAGGTAAGTATAAGTAACCTGTAGGATTGGAAACAGCAATGCGAACCGTTTGAGTTAATCATCTAAGCTCGATAAATATAAACATCAGACACGTCCTAGATAAACAAACTGCCCGTATTCCGGCGTAAGTTGGCACGAGGAAGGAAAACGCCACCAAACACTTGTAAAGGGCTTATACAAATATTGATGTTTGTACGTCAACCGTAGCTTACGGTGAGTTTTCTCAAGTTTTCTAGAATTACTGACTTTCCAAGGAAAAACTGACCCTTTACAGGTGGTTCTCTTCTGTATTGCTAATCGGAAATGAAAACGTTGAGCGTCTTTTCTGGTACCGGTTTAACGCGATCATAAAGGTTGAAGGAAATAAAACAATCTAAAGTATTTAACAACTCGCTTATGTTATATTTGATCCTCCAGGAGAGAAGTTAAATGGAATCGTGATAATCAACCCTCGCAACACGGCGATTTGAAGATGAAAAATATGGACGAATGGAATGAAGAATGGCCCGTCGGCACAATTATACCCTTTATAGAACTTTCTCCGACAAAAAACAAAGCGGAAGGAAGTGTAAAGCCGATGTCTCACTTCTGCTGGTAGAAGTAATCGGTGACGCCGAGCTTATCACAGGTTAAGCGGAATAGCTTCTCACACTGTACCGAGTTCTTCCAGTGACGGTGGGTTCCCGCCTCCCGGCAGTTGCTCAGGTAGCAGCCACCTCGGGTCTCTAGCTTTGGCGAGATGGCGGCGTACACAACGGTTCGCGAGCCCTCCTCGGGACTCTTGAACAGGAGCGCCCGAATCCAGGGGATATAGTTGGTGCTGGAGTGCTCGAACAGATCCGTATTGACGACGCCCGGGTGTAGTGAGTTGGCGAGCACCGGAAAACCTTCCTCCTCGAACACTAAGTTGATGTGCTTCGCAAACAGGACCTGAGCCAGCTTACTCTGGTTGTACGCGTCCGCTGGGTAGTAGTTTTTCCTACGGAAGAGTGACAGATTGAATTGAAACTTTCTGGCGAAACCCGTCTTTAATCGGACACTCACTCTTTGTTGATGTCATTGTAATCAATTTCGCCGATCTTGTGCACGCAGGAGGAAACGTTAACGACGCGCGATTTACACTCCGGTGTTCCAGCTGCCTTTAGTTGGGGAAGAAGCAGATGCGTTAGCAGGAAGTGTCCGTAGTAGTTGATGGCCATGTGCGACTCGAAACCATCATCGGTCAGTTTGAATGGGACGCTCATCACGCCAGCTGCGGAGAAACCAGAAAGTGTGATTGAATCGTCTGCCCTCGATTGATTTCCTCAGAATTCTCACCATTATTGATGAGCAGATGGATCTTGTCAAACTTGGCCCCAATCTTGCCGGCAAATTCGCGCACCGACTTCATGTTGCCGATGTCAAGCTGCTCGTAGTGCAGTTTGCAACTGGCGAGCGGAATCTTGGCGTGCTCCAGGTATTTTTCGACTGCCTTCCGCGAATCGATCGGATTGCGGACTCCTGCGAAACGTTCGAAAAAAGAAAATAAGATGGTTACCTCCAACCTCGATGGCGCTCGTAAAACGTTCAACTTACCGAGAATGACTTCGATTTCGCACTCGACCAGCTTCTTGACGATTCGAAGCCCGATGCCACGGTTTCCGCCGGTGATGAGAGCGATCTTTCCCGGTTGTTTGTTTAGCTCTGCAAATAATTCGGCAGGTAAACGAGTACACAATATTAAAGCGAGGAGCAAAGTGGTCTTCCAACTGGGGAACTAAATTAAGCGGCACGAGAAATAACCGAAAAATATGGTTCCGATAGCCGGTGATTGAACGGTGGAGGATTTATGCGTCGTCCTATTTTATCGCGACAGGAACGGCAGTAGCAGCTGTTGCTGCTGATTAAAAACCGGCGCCTCCGGTTGCTTCCGAACCTCGGAGGCATGTTTGTCCCCGCAGTTGGTCGCCAAAAACAGAACCACACAAAACACACACACACACAGAAAGTGGCAGCTGCTGCCGTCTGCGTTTATAATTGAATCGTGGGCGTTGGGCAATTGGAGAATTTATTTTTCATACGAAAGTTGAGCGCTCGCATTTTTATTTTATTTTGAGAGCTCACGAATATCGAACAGACAGCGATACGATATAAGCAAAATGGTGAAGTCCCTGCATGCGACGGAGTGAGTATGGAATTAAAAATAGTATTTTCACCCACAACATGGCAAACCCATGTGCGAACGAAGGGTGACAAAACATCCTGGCGAGGGAAAAAAGGTAAGAGTGAAGAAAATTAAACCAAAACGAAAGTGCAATGTGACAGACGCCAAACACATGCCAACCGGTGGGTGGAGGAGGTGGTGTTGGTGGGTTGAATATTTAAAAATTTAAGATCAGTTTCCTTCAGTGCACTTTTTGCAATTCATTGAAAATTGTGCTACCGGCATTTTCGGTCAATTGTTGTAGTGGGTTTCCAATATGGCTGACGGACTATGGACAGAGTGTACAATATGGATAGATCCGTTTAAACTTCAAAGTGGAAACAATTCTACGGGTTCTTTACAAAGTTAAAGGAGAAAAACATTGATGAAAAATCAATGAAAAAATGTAAAACAGTTCATTTGATACTGTCGGGAAAGGCACTGTGCGTTGTTTCCTACAAAAAAAAAAAAAAAACAAAAACAAAAAAACGGGGAAATTTCACAGATCTCTCAAACTCGAGCACCCGATGGAAACAAGCACAAAATTCGTTGTATGGAAAATGATGTTTTGTTTCGGATTGAGTGAGACTTTTTCGATTATAAACCAACAAAACCACTCTCCATTTTTCTGTTAAACATGGTGCCTCTCGTGGCCGCACGATGAATTTAAATGAAGTTTGAAACTCGATCAACTGAATACTGTATAGAAAAAAAGCGACGCACGAGAAAAAAAAGATGGGCTTCACAACACTAGTGGAAAATACCATACAACATTCTTTATGAAGTACGATATAATAGTAAAAAAAAAAAACCAATGAAGCGAACCCCCGTTGCAATAATTACTTCAATTATTTTGCCGCTGCGGACTTGCCATTTGTTTTTATTAACGTACGCCAGCGATACGCATCGAAAAGAATGAAAAACTCGACGAATAAACAGAGGGTAGTGAGAATGGATTTAATGATCTTTAATGAACGTTATTGAAGGTGTATATTTACGAACGGCGCATCCTCAATATTTCCTACATTTCCGTTCGGTTTACGAGCGGCAACTAAGAAAGGGCAACTTGCTGGTTTTTCCATGCTTTCGTTTATCCCATTTGGCAACTTAAAAGCAATTTGTGTAGCAATTTCTGTAAAAATATTGCAAGACAACCCTAAGCTAAATTCTAATAAAATTCTCGTTAGTCTGGCCGGTTCCAAATCGCAGCCAGCGACGATAACGAAAAGAGATAAAGTAATAATTTCGCCCACTCACTTTCGAGTTGCCAAGTGCAGCAAAGTGCAATTTCCCGACGTTCCACTATCGGGCATTCGTCGGGTGGAAAAGGATAAGCATAAGGGAACGAGCCGTTTCCCGTCGCTCGGCGGGTGCGTATTAAAAGTATTTAAGATGGGCCAAGGCAAGGGAAGTCCACGTCTCCGCCCTCCATGCGTGACCAACGACCGACGACCATCGGCGGTTGGTTCAATTTAATGTCGGAATCGTACCTGTGCCATGACCAGGCGACCGGCCGGTCCTCGAGGTCGAAAGATATCATTCCGACAGCGGCAAAAGCCAAGCCTCCGGCGGGATTGTGGCATTGTGAAAGCCGTGATCGTTTCATTGGTTTCCGGTTCCTGTTATATTCCTCTCTCTCTTGTTCTCTCTTTCTCCTTGCTTCCAGTCCTGCGTTCATTTCATATATTTCCGTGTGCGTGTCCTTCCCTTTTCCATCCACATCCGGCGCTTCCGAACAAATCGACATTGTTCGGCTTCATATCCTCCGGCTTGCGAGTTGCTGTGGGAATTGGAATGGGTGCTGGGGAGAATGTGTGTGTGTGTGGGTGGATGTGCCTGTGGGTCTTAATGAAGCGCCAGTTCACCCTCGCAGCCGAGACACCTCCGGAAAAGGGAGGCCGACGGGTGTCAACGAGTGGAAAAGTGTCACAAAAAGTCGGAACATTTGGCAACAAGGCGACAAGGCTGACAGGAGATCGGAAAAGTCACACTCGATGGGAAAAGGAGAGAGAGAAAGAGAGAGAGAGAGAAAAAACCCTGGACATGAAATAAGGAAAATAAAAAAAATGTATAACGAACCACGAGAGAAAATTGTGCAATTAATTTTGCATTTAACAGGGCAGCGTACATGAGGGACAGCGATTGTTTAATGCCGCTATCATACACTTTTTCCCTTATCCTTCTCTCTTTCTCTCTCCGTCTGGGAAAATGTGCCGGCCCCGTGGGGAGATGAAAATTTGTGCGGCACTCGAAATGATTGTTTAATCACCGCGAATCCATGTTTTTCGCGAATCGCGACGTGTCGGTGGATCGTGTCGCCCGCGTGTTGTCGACGGAAAAGTCCCACTGAAGAGTGCTTTGATTTACAGGACAGGTCCGGTCTTTGTTGGAAGGTCTTTTTCCTTTTTTTGTTTCCTATCCCTGCCTCTCATTTTTTTTTGCACGACTTGCAATGGCAATTTATTTCCTATCGATTCGATTGGGGGCGTCGGATGAAAAATTAAACCAATTATGATGTGCACGCAAAACCCGCAAACGCTGATTTGCGGTATTGGCTTTATTTCTACCCGTCCGTAAATTGGGTTATATTTTGGATCACTTCACAGGAGTGTACCGTATTGCCGAAAAATCTATCCTATGGCTCGTTGGCACTATTGGCTTTTTCCTCTAACTTTCACAAATTAAGTTAAGTGAATTTACAGAATGCAGTATCTCGCATATTTATTTCTAATTTCCAGCGATGCTTCCTTTCTTTGTTGATGCAAATGCGCTTCTTTTCAGTGTGTACCTTTTCTTGTAAATAAAAAACAAAATACTCGTCGAAAAAGCAATAAAAACAAAGCGCTGCATATTTTGCATTCCAAATGAACTCCCGCGTTGGCTATTTCTATGCACTATCGTGTAATTAAATCTTGGAAGCTGGAAGGCAGCCACGATCCGATCGAACCTTACGACTGTTGGGAGAAGGAAAAAAAATTTACAGAGAACATTCCAAGAACAAAACGGAGTAAAAAATGATCAAATGACCCAGCACCAAAGTAAATAAACAACCCAATCGATGAACAGGGTCTCTGGTTCGCATAGCGACTAGGGAAGTTAATGATATTTTATTTTCCCATCCTCTTTGCTGAAACTACGTAGGAAAAACTATATCTTGCTCATTGGTATTTTTTCTATTTTTAGAATAAAACTACTATGGAATAACACACGGTGGACATTAATTATGAAAGAAAACAAATTGAAATCAGAGAGCAAACTGCAACACCTAGCGTAAACCGTGCGGAAAGGTGCGCTGGAGGCAAAATCAAAGTTGAAAATTGCTAACACACTTCACAGAGCGAATCCTGGCAAGAGACCGTCGCCCCAACGGCAAGCTGTTTCCCGGGTGTATGTGTATGTTTTTTTCCTACTTTCCGCTTGACTTCACGTAGGACGTGCAGTAGTTCTAGCCGATACGTCGAAATGGCAATCCCCACGAGGGCGATTCACGGGGAAAAACCACCGCATTCCGCAAATTGCATTCCGATGGAAAACGTTTGTCCGAGTGTTGCCTGTTGGAAAAGGCGGTGGGGGGGAGGACCTGCTCCCACTTTTTTCACACCCTCCTCCAGCCGCATCCGGTGTGTGCGGACGTTTTTCCGTTCAATCGCACCCGGGGAAAAAGCACCGTCTCGCTTCCATGGACTTAACCTCATTTGCAAGCCCAATTTAGCCAGGACGAGACAGCCCGATCGAGCCCGACTTTATCTGAACTCGGGCTGGTCGGGCTTTTCCGTAGCATTTTGGGGGGAAAATGATAAATCACTCTCGATCCAGCCCGACCCGATGGTTTGCGGCCGGTTTGGTGCCTTTCATATTTCATCATGCCGATTCCTTCGCCGGCTCGATGGCGCGAAATGCAAATCGAACCAAAATTGGCGTACGGACTGGGATCAGTTTACTTGAGAATGTGTGCGAGGTGGGGGTGAGGGGGGAGGAGTTAGCCGGCCAAACCACGAACCTCTGCTCCTGCAGTGGGAAATTGTTTTCCATAATGTTTATCTGGGCTATCGTCGGCCGATAATGGACCAAACAACCGAAACCCCGGTTCGGCTTCTGCGGAACAATCTATCCGTACGAATGATTTGCATTGATTGCACTGACCATATGCGTGTGTGTGTATGTATTTGGTTGCGGAGGTTTAGGATCCAACCACACACGAACCAAACATTCCATAGGGCTCTACGATGGAGAAGGTAAACATTTTAAAGAATTGTTGCATCACAAGCATCTGCCGTTCGATTGCATTATGCGGCATCTGTTTGAAGTTGAATTGTGCTACACTTGTGAGTACTTTTTCATTGGAAGAAATGTGATCAATTAAGGAAAGATAGACACGAAACAAAATACTTTTCTAAGTAAAAGTTTTGCTGAATTCAAAAATGTGTGTTTCTATTATACGATATGCAGTACAATTCCCAATATATAGTTATTATTTTGCTGGAGCTTAGGAAAGAAACAAACAACTGTCAAAGAATTTAGTTTTTCTTGGCAACAAATGTTTTCCCCGATGGGATTTGAACTCATGACCCTTTGTAACAATTCGAAAGAAAAGATCTTTTTGAAAATGCCTACAAATTGAAGGGTAACGTAAATTCTCGCTAACATTAACGAACATGAGGCTTGCTTCTTTTTTCGCTTTGTAAATCAAGACAAACCAAAGCAAACGCGAGGACCAGCAAGATCGAACGTACGCGATGCCGATGATGGTAATAGATGGGTTGTTTGCGCATCGTCAAGTGTAAATACACACAAAGGCAAGCGCAAATGCACAACAGGCGAAATATTATTGACCGACAGCAAACGTGAAGGCCTCTCAACCGGCCCTCAACCACCGCCGTCTCGCCTCCTCGTGTCCTTCTTCCCAACGGCCATTTTGATGCCAATCTGGAGCCATCTTTAACCCACCACCCGGCTGTATTTGCTCGATTACGAAGGCCCCCCCACACCCGTGGTTGGCAAATAAACACCATCCATCTGCAAGCACCTTCCAAGAACGAGACTACCGAGAACTACGAGGTTGAATTCGCTGATTTTCCTCCGCCACCATCACCACCATCGACCGTCCGACCGGATGCTGGGGCCATTTCCATTCGGAATGTATGCACTTTGCGCTTCAGCGAAATCTCAGCCTGACCGGTTGACGTCGGGATGGGAGGCTTTTCCACCGTTTGATGATGGTTCCGGGATTGGTGTAATCCCTTCGTCGAAAATTCCTTACGTCAGTCACGCACGTCCACAGCCAGTCAGAGAATGAGCTCCAGCGAGTTGGAAGTGAAACTGCAGCACGCAAAATGCACTTGTGATGTGTTCACTGCACTACCAAAGTGCATGAATGAGATAAGAGGTTCACCACGAACGCTCGGTGGCTTATCTTGCACGTCCAGAACCTTTGCTGGCTGGGAGGTGTTAAGTGAGGATCAGCAGAAATGTTACGTCTATAGAGTAAGCCGTTGCCGGAGCGCCTATATGGCACTAATTAAAAAGCTATTAGCACTCTCCTACCGTCGATCGATATTCCTTCCCTGTTAAAAGCTTCCCCAAACTTGAGCTGATCATGAAAAGGGGTGACGAAGGGTGACGAAAAGGTGACGACGACAATCAGTATCGCATAATCGCATCGCATCCGATGGCGCCCAACAATGAGCTCTGTTTTGAGGTAATTCGAGCTATTTTGAGCTCCGTTCTAACTCATTCAAACCGAGCTCATCATTAAATTAACCGCCTGCTCTATTTATGTCGGTGGTGATTCCACGATTGTTGGATCAAATTGCGTCAATCGGCGCTTTACGAAAAGTGGCAGACAAAAATGGGACGTGGTGACATCGCTTCAGTGCGGAACGTGCAATTTGTGAGGTTGAAAATGAAATGATCAAGCAAGTACTATAACTCACATTTGAGGATCTTTGATTGTAAATTTCTGATAAATTAGTTTATTTTGTTTTATTTGTTATTCTAATGATTCAAGCTGATAATTATAGTAATAAATACAATTCATTGAACTGTCTGAACATGTTCAGTTCCAATCGAAAAAAGGGAGAAAATACTAAAGGTCGGATTGATGCATGACGGTAATGTTGGAGTACGTGAGATGGCAATTTACTTTCAGAGAAAATACAACCACATCAACCAGTCTCTCTTGGACTTTGGCCGTAATTCAATCGATGGTCAAAACAAAAATCAAATTCTCGTCAGGGTCACGCGAGAGAGAAACACAAAAAATTTAATTCATGATCATAGGTCTGCGCAAGCAGGGGGTTCGTTGGAGTTTGGAGGTTTGGACGGAACAATGAAATAAGTTGATGCAAGTTGACCATACGGTGTATTCGATGCAATTTCCATTCACTTTTCCCCCACGCAGCCTCTAGTCTAGCTTAGAAACCCGAAAAAAACTTTTGGGTTTGATTTTCTCTCCTCTTCGTTATATTCAAATGCTTACATTACGCTAGACCTTGCCAAACTAGTTGCCACCGACAAGTTTGGCATAGAGAAACGTCTAGAAAAAGCAATTCCAGTTTAGAATCGGTTGGGGACGTTCGATCGGGTTGGCAAATCGTTTCATAATTTATTCCGCAAGTGTGTTTTCGCGAAGAACCCGCTGCCCGAAAACCTGTTGCCGAGGCAAGTCGGGGTGCAAAACCGTGCGTGTGACTCAAGAATTTCGTGCGTTTCCTACTTACCGACTTTATTCCGCGATCGCATGATGAAATCGTCCAGCAGACCCTGGAAGCCGCAGATCTGCATCCGTACCTCGCACACGAACTGGGACCAGTTTTTCGGCATCTCCTTGGACGACTTCATGAAGAAGAAGATGGCCAGCAGGATCCCCACGGGGATACCAACGGCTAGCAGCAAACCCATCGCGATTTTTGTTCACTCTAAAATAACCGTCACTATGAAATTGAACGAACTAGAACTCGTGTGTGTTGTTTTTCACTCGCTTGTTTGTTTTCACTTGTTTCACTCACACTATTTGTTCTATCAGTTGAAAATGTGACATCAATTTCGTTTGAATTTCTACCTGTAGGAAAGGAAACACAGAGAAACCGACGGTTACCGACGACGGATGTGGCCAACCCCTTTTTGAGGTGCCCCAAATGCCATCACATTGGCCACGTTTCGTCGTGGTGTCACTTTGGATACCGCGTTCCCGTTAGCAAACTGAGGCAGAACGTATGCGTTCAGTTTTCTAGCGGTTATAGGAAATGTTTGTTGAAGAAAACGAATGAAATCACTTGTACCAAGCCCCCTTGAATGCCGGTGAGAAAGAAACTGACTGTAAAACACACAATGAAAGAAAAAACACGCAAACGTAAAACGCTGCACACGTGCGCCGTTCGAAGAGAAAAGAAAACTAACGCTACGATCGCGTCCGAACAAACGAACCAGGAAGATGAATGTGAGTAAGAAACGAACCTCCGCCGAGGAGCGGTTCCGCCAGCAAACAACCAGTCGAAGCCTCCAAAGGCACCCGTCCGTTACGGTCGAAGATTGGAGTGCGTATGATCGCGAGTCGCGACACCAGTCCGCGAAGCGTTCAGCGTTCCCCTTCTGCCACAAGACGCTCTTCTTCTCGCACACCGTTACGACACTGGAAACTCTAGCCCTACCCACACAGAGACCGTTCGATGAGCATCAAAATTCGAATTTCTATTGTTGTTTTTATTCATTTTGAGACTTTCGGGGCAGCAGATCTTGTGCTTCGTAGATGCGCGTTTTCGGCGCTAACTTCAACGTGGCTGCAAGCGACGAACGCGATCGACGATAGGCTCGGTTACGAGATCGACGGTGCGGGGAGCTTACGTGTCGAAGAAATACGACCCTCAGCGAAGATCCAGAATACTCCTAGCAGTTGCTTTTGTGGAATGAAACTCTTGGTAAAGCAGTTGTTTATCAAAATATAGCGGAAGACTTTCTGCACGGAGTCCAATCAATCGAACTGTATTTAAAAGGCGATTCAATTGACCTGTATTGCATGTTAACCCTGACTTTGGCATATGCAATAGTTGCATGAAAGTGGGCTTTTTAGACAGTTTTACGAGGCCTCATGCCCTGGTCCTAGTTCGCTTGTATAGCTGCATGATTGTTATTAACATGTAATGAATATTGAATCCTCATTCGTTTGCCAGCTCCAGCGGCATCAAGATCGCATCGAACGTGTTGTATGATCCACACATACGATCGTCTCGCGCCAAGGAGCAACCGAACGATCGATGACAAAGTGTTTAACGTACTCCAGAGATGGTTCTTCGGCGCGATGGAATAGAGCTGGTGCGTCTTTTTTGTTGTCCATTGTGCGCCTTTTTCGTTCTCTCTCATCTCTAAGGGTAACGTGCAAAACCCAAGCCCACTTCACGCCATCTGCGCAATTGAACAGTCCATCTGGCAAGTCTTCGTGCACTTGCGTGAAGGTTAAAGTCATTATCCACGGTTTTTCTGACGGTCATTTTCTTCCCCACGTTGCTTGGTAGCGCTCTATGAGCGAGTGTATTTTTTTGGTAATATTTTCAGTCATAAATTTCATGCAGTCGAAATTTTCAAACGCTCCCAGCCAGCAAAAGTGGAGCTAAATAATTCATCTTGAAATTCATCGCATAACGTTGTTAATGTCGTCGAGTATTTTACATTTGTAAACCATTTTCTCAGCTTCATTTTATGGACTTCATTTTACGCTTTCTTTACCATGGACGTACAGTTGAATAAGTCAACAGTTGAAAGGTATTTCGTTGTTCTCTTATCGCCATGTGAGTTTCGTTGGGTTGTTTTTACTCCATTGGCCTTGTCATCGAACTACGTCGATGCATTGGAGGTTTAAGAGGAACCTGTTTTTGGGATAATGGAGGAGAAAACAAAATCCGCCTGTTACATCACAATGTCGGAGGGTTGAGAAGGGTGGTGCCGCGGCCCTTAAATCAATCCACTTCGAGTTGGCCAGTTGGAAATGGAAATTGGTCGACTGATTTTTGAAGCCAGATAAGCGTAAGATAACGCCATGTGTGTTTGACTTTTTTGTTGTGCCATCGGACGGCTGTTTTTCGTTTGCTTTGCATATATTTAAGCCACATTAGGGATGTTTTTATGAAGATATTTGTTGGTTAATGTGTTACTTTCAGAACCGGTTTGTTGGAAACAAAAAAGGAGACGAGAAGAAGAAATAATTTTGAGAGAAGAAGAAATAATTTTTATCGACGTTATTTGTACAGTCATTGTTATGGAGCACAAATTAACGAGGCTTAGTTTGACGTCAGGTGCATGCGAGGGAAGTGTGAAATAATTGGATTTATTTGGGAGGCAGAATTCTTCCCGCACAACCGCCACACAATTTCGGTAATTTCAGACAGAGACAGGTTGAATGCTTTGCAAAAAAGCCAATTAGGCCACGAATCACAAAGCGCACGAAGATGGATGACGGTGATACATTAACGTGGGATTAAGCTAAACCATCAACCAGTATTCCAACGGCCATTGTTTGGTCAATCCAGTAAACTAACGGTTTTTGTGCAATTCATCGGCTCCCTGTTGTTCACTGACATTGAAATCTAATTCCACAGCTTTATTGGAGCACACGAACGAAACGACTAGGGGTTCCAATGACCGTCCTGTACAAACTGCCTTATGTGAACTACTTGGAAAAGCAACTTAACACAGAATCAGATGAAACTCATCAGCTTCGTCTTGCATCCTGCCGGAAGGATTCGACGGTTGCGACAATACCGGTGATGCTTCTAAAAGGACATTTTTAACATTTATCTTCACCACTTTTATACACCACTTGGTTTGTATGTTTCACAATTTGCTGCTTTGTGGCAAAACACGGCGTTTTGCAACCGGCTTATTCCGTTCTTCGGTAACAACTGAACGGAGGACATCAAGTCCGGTTTTGTTTGTACACAACAATTCATCAGCTGTTAAATGTCAAAACAGTTCCCAATATTTACACTTTAGCCAAGGTTATTTAAACAAAGCTTCACCGGACCGGTTGCAAAGGTGGCTGCAAAAAGATACATCACATTACCGAGGTCTATACTAGTGTTGTGAAAATCAGCTCTTTTTGAGGAGTGGAGCGGGCATTTCCGCGAAAGGAGCGAAAGAAGCGAAAGGAGCGAAAAGGTCGTACAACACTTTTTCGACCTAGCCAGCTCGCTCCGCTCCTCTGGTTGAGCGAAAAAGAGCAAGAAGAGCGAATGGAGCGAAAATGTCGATTTTTGGAGCTACCAACATTTTTTGGAGCTACCTTCGCTCACAAAAGATGAACTCCTTTCTAGGAGCGGAGTGAAGCTGCCAGCTCTTTCGCTCCTTTTTCAACACTTGTATAAAACCCAAGATCATTCAATAGACAGGTCGAATCGTCTCATACAAAGAGCTAAGAACCGTGGGAAAATTTGAATGACAGGTGGTTTGAATTTTGTTTACTTCTTACGAGCAGCATGAAAACTGGAGTGAAATTGCAAATTTGGTATGTTTCATCAAATTAGAAAGTTGAAGCGTTCGGTAGCTTGATTTCGGCCATATCCTGGTGACCAACAGGATCAAAATTTCATGACTTCGCATCGAAAACCACTTTCTACTGCTATTGGGTCACTGCGATCCAAAATTTTCGATTTCATATTTCGTTAAGTAGATTGTAAAGACTTTTCAAACAAACTGTCACAACAATAGCGGAACAGAAAAAGACTTGGCACCGACCTGTCTATTGAATGATCTTTGTAAAACCTCGCAAACACGGCTAAAACGGAGGGCTACGTCATGAAACCAAAGTGTAGACAACTAAATTGTTGTTTCGTAAATAGTCCAAAAGATGTCGCTTTGAAACAAACGTAACGTTTTCTGATTGATCGTTTCGAATATATCGGGATTTGTGATATCCTTATAAACTTAAACAAACAAAAAAATAACAAAGTATCTCCATTTGAATATCGCACATCAAATCGAAAGCATTCATTTATCAATTGACTCTAAATGATCCAAAAGCAAACCCACTACATATCATCTCTAGGTCTAAGCAAGGATAAACACACAACCGATGCAGTGCTACAATAAAGCTGTCTGAAAAGGACCTTCGCGCCTCTCTCAAAGGATGCTCTAAGCTTTGTAGAGAACTTCGTACAATGGACTTGGCAGATGCTCGGCCACGATGGTCTTGAGCTTTTCGTAACGCGTTAGCGGAGTGTAGCGGAACATTGGGAAAGTGCGCGTGATGGAATCGGTCATAGCACGAATGGTCGAATGGAAGTCACCGTCCTGTGAAAATAGGTGTGGGTAAATAAGACTTTGATGACTGTCGGACTGCTGCGGTCTTACCCCACGACAGTACGGTTCGAGCGAACGGATCGCCTGTTCGAAGTAGTCCTCTCCGTATGTTTCCTTCTGCTCGTCGCTCAGCAGCGCCCACATGGCCTTTGCCTGCTCGCGCATATCCTTATCGTCGAGCCAGGCGTTTCCAGCGGCAAACTCGCTCGCGCAAATAATCGACACTCCCACCTTGCGTGGCTTCAGCTCCTGGCGCAAGCACGAGGCGAGTCCTTCGATGGCGGCCTGCGTCGCACACTGAACACTACGGACCGGCGACGGAAGGTGAGCCAGGGCGGACGAGAGGAACACAACGCGCCCATTCGTACGGCGGATCAGGGGAAGCATGATTTGGGTCAATCTCGAGGCACCTAAAACAAAACAGAGAAGTCACCCAGAAGTGAAGGAAACAAACGATTTGAATTCGGATACCTACCGAGAACGTTGATGTCGAAGGACTTCCGCATGACCGGAAAGGGAACCCACTCCAGCTCACCAAGAGCACACCACAGGTCGCAGTGCATCAGTGCCCACAGGCCGGGTTCGCCATCCGGGAGGTGCTTGGTAATTAACAACGATGCTTCCAACATCTAGCCCGAGGACGAGAAATAAAGAAACCGATGAAAAACGAAATATACCGCTCCCAGTTTCGTTGGACCCCCGTTGGCTGACTTCAGTAAGTTATCCTTTTTTATTTTTTTGAATAAATACATGCGTTTTTGCATAATCACCGTTCCAGTACTTGATGGTTAGTTTTATAATATATTGTCTAACATTACTAGGAGGCTCTATAGTTACTAGATGTAGTGTACTTTTATTGAAACCATCGAAGAAGAGAAGAACAAAGCCGGTTCGTGTAATTTTCCCACCACAGTTCCCTACGGCTGCAAAGGAGTATTTCAACTACCAAAAATAATCTTTCCCGGTATTAGTGGCCACGTTTTATTGTTTCAGTATTCGTCAAACAATAAGCCCCACCCGTAGTTGGGGGAGTGGGGGAGAGTTTCCATTCCATTGTTTGCCGACGGGATCTGGCAGGACATGGCATAATTTCGGCGGCTAAATAGTCGTCCTTGCCTCTTCGTCCATCCAATTATGACACCAACAGAACTGAGGATTTTCCAGTAGCAGTGGTGATTTTTCGTCCGTATTATCCACAACGATGGTGGGGGACAAGAGGAGAGGCAAAACACAGATGGCTTCCAGGAAAAATGAGCCTTCAGTTCACGCTTTGGGCGTGATTGGAAGAAAAAGTATAAAGAATGTATTTTCATTACGAAATGTCAATGTTTGTTTGACTCTCTCCACTGCATTTGGTGAATATTGGGTCGAAGTTTGTTGGAAACTATAACTTCATAATCGAATGGAACTGTCGGGAAAGAAATCGTTCCAATACTACGAGCGTAGGATGACACCGCTAGTGCAATGGCATTTTGGGCACTGGCAGTTCCATCATATTTATACAACATCGTCCAAGGCAGCCTCCACGTGGGTTCAACATAAATATTGGGATGGAAAAGTGTATCAATTTCTTCAATGAACGGTTTGCTCAGGGTCGAAAGGGCGTTCGTCTGTTTCTATAAAGGTCGCGTGGGAATCAACGGAAGGTTTATTCGTGCGAGAATTTTAAATCGATCCCAGTTGGTGTCCTCAAACCAATCTCATAACCACTCGATGTTAAAGCAGTAACCAAATAAAACAGACCCAGTTCGAACGTAAAACATTTTTCTACTTAAACAGAAATCAAACAAGAGTTTCCGTTCTAGGATTGAGGAGAGAATAAAACAATTCAGTCTAACTCGTTTCGTTCTTTGACAAAAACATTCTGCCTTAGGTTTTTACTTGAGAATGCCATTTGGTACCTTCATTGTCAAGAAAATAATTCAGAAAAATGTATACCTTGAGCAAGAATTGAGAGAAAAAACTTTGTTTTCTCATGAATATTTCTCATGGTATCGGGAAGGAAATGGAAAATGGAAAATAGTAACGACTTAAAATTTGGTGTTGGAAGAAACTTATATTCAATTTCATGCAATTGGCAACGTTGTAGAGGAATTCCAAATTTAAAAAAAAAATGTAATTTTGCTTCATACTACAATTCGTGTTAAATTTAGCTCTTAAAAATTTCGGTTATTTAATAGCTTTAATTTTGTTTGGAAATATTAGTTATAGAAAATATACTGTAAAACTGATTTTGCGAACTATTTGGAATATTGTTTTTCAATAGACTACGTGAAATCAAGCGCATATTATCCCACATATGCTTAAGCGGTGCATATTGTCCTACATCGCCATAGATGGAAGCAATTAATGTAAAAAATCATGTATCGATGGCAATGTTTTTTTTATAAGTGGTTGGGAAAATAGATGGATGATCATCAAAAAATTTCCCCATTTTAGTTACGATTGCTAATAAATTGAGTTAACTGAATATATTAATTCATGTAAAACTAAAATCGATTGTTTGCCAGGAATCATCATATTGGTGGAAAGTCGATTCATACCATTTTATGTAAAACAAAGTTAATTTTTCCGGCTGCTTTCGGTGTCAAACGCCAAAGCAAAAACCACAAATAACCATCTGCCTGAAGGATAATTTGGAAATGACTTTCCTTCCGTTTGCTGCTTTCAAAGTCAAATCTCAGCCCAACTGGAAACGATACTTCGGAATCACATTCATAGTCAGCTGACGCTTTGGATACGTTCTTGTCCGTGGCGAGGGAAAAGTGTCAGTAACATGGGGAAAATGAAGCGACCATTGCTACGAACTACCGCATCCGAAACTCTCATTATCATATTCAAATTATGCGCACCTAAAGGTCCTCCGTTCATACCACCTCCATGGCCAACGCTTACCTCGACCTCGCTGGTCACGTCCAGCTGGAGCAGTTTGAGCCGGCCAGAGGACAGCGCCTTCAGCATGGTCGCATCGTCGTTATCCTGCAGCTGCTTGAAGGCCGCAAACACGGTGAACCCAAGGTCGTCGAGACGTTTGGCCAGCGCCCGGGCGAGCGGCGACTCGCAGCCAGTAATGAGGACAGCTTTTCCCAGCGGCGAAATCTGTAACCAGAGCAGACCGTAGAGTTACACACATTAAAGATGGTTTGTGCTAAGTGAGTTTGTGCTCGGTCCGCGCTGCTTATCCCTGCATTTAAAGCGTAAATTACATTGCTAATAGCTTAAATTTGCCGTTCTTCGTTACTAGGGATCATTTGACAAAGCTCAGTTTGAACTAAAGACTTGTGGTATCAAAAACTTTCGAAATTTGACAAGTTGAATTACCATCTTATGGAACTAATTTATTTTAAAAGATAGTCAGAATTGCAAATACTCCTTTTTTGGGATCTCGTTTCATCAAACCCGAGGGCCGGCTAGTGCTTGATATCGGATTTTCCATCATTTTTCTATGAACGAAGCGTGTTCCCTCTTCAAATCACGTTCAAAAAGGTTAAAAAGCATCTTCCGACCATGGTTCCAAATCAATCTGGCCTGATCAGTATTTTCCTCCCAAAGCCGTCGGTCTATGCTCATACACGAGCATTGGCTTGATGAAAGAGCAGAGCCTGCTTCATTTGAACCTTTCAACGGTGGTTTCTGCTTAAAAGAAACGGGAATCATTTGATACAAATCTTGAGACGACAATTTCTTCGAAAGAATCACGTGTGCTTTGGGACGAGGCGTGATATAATCGCTCGTTCTAAAGTGAAAAAGCTTCCATTTGGTTCCATAGATGCTGGGAGCAATAAAACGAAAGGTTTCCTTGAACGTTTTTCTTCGCAAGCGCATGCTGGAATTCTTTAATACCCAGAGTGTGTTGATGGATGGTTCACGTTGGTGGATTGTGTAATAATTATGGCAGATTAAGGCCTGTGTGAAATAGTTAGTATTCAAATGAAATTCGGCGTGGTTTTGTTCAGGGAAATTGCTTTCCCATCTTGCGTGCACGTGTTTGCCCGCAGGTGATGATGTTTTGAGATTAATAAATCCCGGAAAACTCTTCCTTCCAAACGTACGATTTCTCGCTACTACAGCATTTAACTTGCATACATTCATTTACTCTACATGATAAGTAGTCATACTCTGCATCTAAACAAATTTTCCCATATTTTTACTCACGTTTTTCTAGGTTCAAAACCATAAATGCTGCTTCACTATTATTGATTTTGTGAAGCAATGAAGTGTAAATTATTGGATCATTCCATGGAAAAGTGAAACCCTACCGATAAGAAAAGGTTCGTGGAAAAATATTCAAACATAATTGACACAGACGGGTATAATTTATCGCGATTATCATGGGGCACAATGTTGCGTAACCTTGATAATGGCGGCTGCAGAAGTGGAAACATAATTCATTCAACCGCACGGCGTTCGCACTTGAAGTTGTGCCAAGCAGGAGAAGAAGTCGTCGAAAGAACCGAACAGAACCGTTCTAACGACATTCAAAATCGGTTCGATTGCATCGATTGCGAACGATGGAGAAAAGAAAAGTCAAACTCCTTCGACCGATTGCAATCTTTTTCCTCAACTTAGACATTCTCGAAGGCGTGGGCTGACGAAATTAATATCCAAACACGAGCTGATGGCCACCAGTAGAGAGGATCCTATCATTTTATGTGTACGTTGCAGTGCCACCCACACCCGAGAGTGATTCAATTTAATGTGAAGATGTTAGAATTCTTGCGCCAAAGAAATACACTGACATGTGGAGAGACATTATGAAGCTGCGGGCAGGAAAAGGTTCTCGCGATGAATCAGAATCTTGCCGAAAATGGGACTGTTGGGTTGGGAAAAAGTGGAACGCGACCGGAATGGGCAAGTGCGTCACCATATACACAGTCGGGCGCTTCATCGTCCAGAAAGCCATTACACAAATCTTCCCACGCCGTACTCTGGTTTGAATTTTATTTCACACCGAATAGGAGTTTGAGTTTCTCATCCCGCACGAACCTTGGAAAAGCCAAATCAATTTTGCCACGATTTTTTGTATTATTCCTTGATCAGATATCATCCTTCCCTCGGATGTTTCGAGTTTTCATTCTTCGCTTTTCACTTCTCCGTCAGACGGGGAGCTCTAGTGTTCTTTCTACAGCGTCTAGTTCTTAGTTCTTAGTTCTTAGTGCTTTTATTTCAGACGATTACTCCCTCTCTCCTCCATCCATTCCGTTGTCTTGTGGATGCAGCGATAGCCTGTGGTGCGTTTGGAGAATCGAAGGGATTGCGTGCGTAACAGACGCCATCATTCCGGCGACATCCGGGCGGTGAAACACGGCGGGCAGCGAGGGGAAGGCGTCGAAAGGATACGCAGTTCGATTCGATGACAGATGAGTTTGTCTCCGGCAATTCCGCTCGGGTTCGTGCCGTCCCTTTCCACCGTTCATATCCGGTTCCGGAAGCCGAAACGAACGTGGGCTTTCAAAACTTCCGCCACGTTTCCCCGGCCGTTCGTAAAAAAGGCTTCCACTATTTCATTGAATAAGAATCACACCACTTTCTCACCATCAACGACGACGTGCTACGCTTCCTGCGGGGATTGAGAGATTTCCGCAGCAGCAGCCGCCGCCGCCACCGTCTGCTAACGATCCCATGCCCCAAGGATCTCCCGAGATCGAAAACTGAATGAATGAATGAAAATTGCGCGCCAACGGGAAAAACAACGCCTGCTAGAAGCAACGCCAGGCTCGCCATCAATGAATGACAATGATGGTCGTTGAATATCTGAGTCATCCACCGAATTCGAAAGGAGGGAGGGTGCTGGTGGCGTTCGGCCACGTTGCTTGCCTAACAATGTTCGCCGACGACGACCGGCGATGATGTTGTTGATAGCACATTCCGGTCATGCCGCATCGCAGCGTCGAGGACGCAGCAAGGGCAAGCAAGGTTCAATTTTAATATCCATCCTTGAAGCGACGCTTCTTTTCCTTTCCGACGCAGGTCGACTGACGTTTCGTTTCGCGTTTTTCTTTTGGCAAGGTGGGAGTGGAGCGAGGGTGGTAGGGCTCTCCAGATCGTACAAGCAGTATCAAAAGCCCGCCGGGCAATAAGGATAAGCAACCGAACACGAAAAAAGCAAACCACGAAATGTTGGCGTTGGCCGTCATCAGCATTCAGATTTCCCACGCCGCCGCTCTCGCCTCTCGGAATGAGGAATCACAAATATTGCCCCACTGTGTGAGCACGTGTACGGTGTGGGTAGCATGGAAAGCTTTTCCCGCCCGGGTACGTGTTTTGCGGCAGTGCTTGAGCTACCAAGCGAACCAGCGCAGAATATTTTAGTGTACGCCAAATTGATGTTTTGTGGTAAAATACTTAAAAAAAACAGTTGCACATTTACGGTTGTAAAATTAAACTTTGGATTTAAAATTATCATTCTCTAATTAATTTCAAGAAAATAAACTTTAAACAATGAAGATTATGATAATGAAGACAAATATAATACAAAAAAACGTTACATTATTTTTAATCACACTTTTAAGAGAAAAGCCCAGCAAGTAGCTTTATTTAACTGCGTTTCTTTTTGAACCCGTTGAAATGAAAACAAGTATTGTAGCATTTAAAGAATATACAAATGAGTGGATCTTTCGTGGACCACTTCGTGTCAATCACAAAAGTCTGGCTAGTGACGTCACTAACACACACACGCACCGCAAGAAGCATTTTATTTATTTTTGACCTTATTAAAATCACCATCTCCATCGAGCGCCTCGAGGGCATGGACATGTGTCTCAAGGACCATCGAAATAAAGATTCCGTGGAGTACGAAATTGCTTCCTACAGCATACCGGTTCATATCGTTAATGTGATTTGTTTGCGAGTGTGTTGTTGTGCTTGATGTGTTTTGCCAACTCCCAGACCTCCACTCAAGATATGCGTGTTCATGGTGTTCAATTGGTTTTTACTTTGTTACTCGTACTCTTTCTCCTAAGCGGGGTCTTCCCTTTTCGGGAATTGGGCTCCATCGCTTATATCGATATAAATCTGATCGAGGGACAGTGGAAGTGTGGCATTCTCCATTGAACTCCTGGAAGTCGTTTGAACTTCATCCAGGGAAGTTGTTCCATTCCAATTAAGGCAGACAACATTCACAAAAATTTTATGGTACCAATTTTTAAACAACTTTAGAATTGTCAACAAGAATTGAAAGAGCAAATTTGCCACATAAATTCCTATTTATTCCGTTCTAAAACACGAAGGCAGGGGAAGAGTTCATTAAACTAGTGCGTATTGTAAAGATCAAGGTCAACGGGAAGTGTAATACAATGGACAACTGTAGCAAACTTCTTTTACCATCTTCCTGTGAATGTTGAAGGATTCAAGACAAACGCACAAATCAGAGGTTCTCAACATTTTCTTTCAATTCGTTTCATTTTTCTCTGTTTGTAGTGTATTTTTCATTGTACACCCAGAATACATTTTTTGCCAATTTTTTCACAAACGATGCGTATAAGTAGTCAGTGAAAGTAGTAGTTTGTTGATACTAAGATGTTGAGAGTGACTGATAAACGCGAAAATTAAAGAATATTTAATAAACCTGTACAGCGTTTCAAGGAGACTTTCAGTCGCACACGTGAGGTACAACTTTTACAAATTCTTATGTCGTAGGAATCGATACAACGACGCTGCATTCGTTGCCGCGATCGTTGTGGTGGTCGTCGTCGTCGTCACCAGATTTACTGGAGCCGTTTGGATGCGGAACTTTGCCTACTTCAATAAAACGATCGGTGGCATCGATCGTGTCGCTTTAGTTCCCGCCCGACCGTCCAAGAGTAAACACTGAGCGTCTGCAGAGTGATTCGCACTAGTGTAGGCTTCTTTCTCAACACCCGTGGCCAATTCTGAGTGGAAAAAGTCGCGCAATTAAAAAGGACTTTTCTGGTAACTGAATTGATCGCACGCCCACGTGAAGTGCTTAAAGTTCATCGTAAGTCAATCGTAGTTTACAGTTTGCTTGTCGGGTCTTTTAGATAAACTTAACATTTGTTAGTTAAACATCTAGCATAGTGTTTGTCGCATGTGGTTCGTGTAACACATTTTGATTCGTTATCTCATGTTTAAAGTTCCACGAGTGGTGGACGTTTTGTGGTGATATTATTCTGAAATTAATTCAATAACAATTGAGGTGAGCTGGTTTATCGATCAACCGTGGGAAGAATCCTGGAATAAATGGAATGAAATTGCAAATGTGTTCGCTTGATCTGAGTTGTTCCAGTAGGATTATGCTCTGTAAATCCAATGAAATATGTGTTTGCATTTCATCGAACTGGTTTGATATTTGCAGATGAATTTTCTGACGAGCTGTCGTTCATATATAACGTCGCAGGTTTCACGAGCAACTGTAGAGATAAAGATACTATATTAAAGATTTTGTCGACAATTCCAAGTTTGGTGACGGTTTAGATAAAGTTCTACATAAATAAAAACCCCTGTTGCCACCCATGATGGAGATTCCATGTGATGTGATGTCAAGACCGGCTTCGGCAATTCCTGGATTCTACCACAAGGTGATTTTTAAATCGTTATACAACTCCCAACCCACGAAGAAGTTGTGTAACGCTCGGGTTGAGTTCCTCCCGGTGTCGATAATTACTGCATTTAGAACAGAACTGTCGTCAGGAAAGTAATGATGGGTTTCCAGCCTTTGCACCCGTTTGGAGCTCGTCCCAATGGGGGAACAATGTTGACTTTTCAACGCAGCTATCAGAAGGCGTTTACTCCCCGTCGGGCCAGCGTAAGATTCGCTTCGCTCCGTCTGCAATCATTGAACCACTCCATGCCGTCATCGCGATCTTCGAGTGGGCTGGCGAAGCTGATGACAAAACCGCGTGCATATGCAATTGGCTGCATAATTGCTATGATTAAGGCGCTTGCCTGACGTATCTCTCGGGTGCCGTACCGTACGATGTGCCGGTTCGAATCGGTGTGTGAATCCGGTTTATGCCTAATTGTGATGAAGTTTTCTCATGCTAGATTCTAGACGCGGTTGGGAGTGACTCGTTTTCAAGGGGGACTAGACCCACGCGGATGAGTTTCGGTCGAGATCGATCGTAGTCAGGTTTTTGAAGGTCAGTCGTGTTCGGAAACTAATTTCGCTAGACGCGCAGGTTAATAACCGCACCAGGATGAGCAGGCCAATGAGCAGCTGGAGCAGCTTTGATTCCGTTCAAAATGATGCCTCCGGGGAAGATGTCTCAAATCGATGGCTGCGCGAAAAATGGTAAACTTTTACCAGGTTCTCCGGTCCGCAGGAAAACCGGAAAATCTAGTTCAAGGAATTTTTGTCAACGTGGGACGAGTCGATGGTATTAAGGTTTAGATACTCATCAGCATACCTTACCTGCTGAGAAGGCGCGCCAAAGTCGCCCGGGTGGACGATTTTCTCTTCCAGAACAGGAAAACAAAAAAAAAACAAACAAGTTGCTTCGTCATTCACCGAACGGTCGATCACCGATCGCTGGAAAGTCCCGGAGAATGGAAGGTTAATCGTTCATCAGCCTCGAGGAGTGTATCGAAGTGGTTTGATTCAAATGATTCGCACATTTTTGAGACATCGAGATTGATTTTCAGTGCCTCGTCGGAACGGCGGATGGAGGCTAGAAGAACTATTTGGAAATTATTTCCGGTAGTTTTCCATGAACCTTGTTTCCAGTGATCGGATTGCAGAGAAAGTTTCCGTACGTATAACGTCAACTCTGATTTCAGTTTCCCTTTAAAGTTCAAAGCCCTTCTTTCGGGAGCGTACAGAATTTTGTAAGAAACTGGATTGTCGATAGCACAGCCGGAGAAACTGGAAACCGGTCTGAAAACGAACCAAAAAATCAATATTGAAATTCATATCAAAGCTTCGCTGAAAATTTCCTTCACAAATTAGCAGATGAGCGCGATCTGGTATCGGATGTGGCTAGCGTCGTCTGTCATTCCGGTTCAACAATCTCCAAAGCCTAACGGACACTCCGGTGGGTCTCCTCACTCTCGGAGTTCTATCTATGTTAATGTATTCGCGGATGCCTAATGTGTTCGCCTCTGAAGTCCAGTGGGAACTGGTTTGGCGTACGAAAAATTAAGAACACTGACAAAGGCAACGGCACCAAACACTGAAGAGGAGAGAGTTTGGTGAATTTTCCTGCGAATCTCAATCCGCTGAAAAGTGTCCCGGAAGTTATCGCCTTGTTCAAAATGGGGGTCTTTATCAGGTGCTAGTCTGGCTTCTACCGTTAATCTGGAGTTGTTAAAATAAAATAAAAATCGAAGCGACACAATTATACGTCTGATTAAGTTTTGTGAGGCCAAATAAGTTTCCGTGTTAGATTTTCTATTAGCATACATGTCACACTTTCATGCTTCTTTCCGAGATCTCTCTTTTCGGAGGTCACTTGACCTCTAAAGTTTTAGAGGTTCAAGAAGCAAGACAAATGGTTCTCCTGACGGGTTTGTTTATATCGTTTTGTTAACCCTCAGAAGACATTAAAGAATTCTGCATAGATTGTTTTTGTTTGGGGCATAATATAACACATTTTAAGCTCTTTCATTTCGACTTCGTAAACAATTTAATAGATGTTTATTTATTCCGCGGAAGCGTATAGCTCTTGAAAACTTCCACTCGATAGCAGATAGTGAGCTGTACCGACTGCGTCTTCACTGATAATGGCTTTCAGTGTTTGGCCTTCAAAGATAACGTCCAAGCTAGAAGCAGACGATACCGAATCGGAAAGATGCCGGACCCGGTGGGAATACTTTCAACATAGAGACCGAAACGAAAAATAAAACCGAAAGTCTCAGACTTAAAACAAACCACCTCTGGTGGAGTGGCAAGAGAGATTAGCGATGGAAGCTAGTCCGCTTAAAACGGGGCCACAACAACTTGCATCATTGGAAGTTGGTTGAGGCTTGCGGACAAAACTAAAAACTTACAAAAAACAACGCTCCGTCTAGGGTTCATTGCAAACCGACTACAAGACGGTCGGTCGAGCTAACACCCGAATGCTGGCGTGTTTTACCCAACGCACGGGCGACGGCCTGTTATGTAAGGCTTATTTGGAACAGTTCCCGCCGTTTGTCCGAAAAAAAAGATTGCCGCGTGAAACCTTCGTCCGCCGGCTAAACGATGTGCTTGTTTTCCGAGGATCGTGATGACACGTTACTTCGCGCCTTGATCTTGCAAAACGGTGCTCATCTAATTCCAGCCTAATCGATGGCTTTAGTGCGAATCGTCAACATTACCAAAATGCTTGACTACCGAACACCTTCCGTGGTACAGCTCCGTCAGCCAATCGGCTCGCGGACACTTTCCCCTCGATGACACTTATCCGGTGAAGGTTTTAACGCGAGCTTGTCTATCGAAGCTTGACACGAGAGATAATTATTGACGACAGCCTTGGGTCGGCAGCACGTGGAGCTAAGATCCTGACGCAAGATCTTAGAGACCCCTTTAATGCTGATATGTGTTTCAATCATTCAAATGAGTTGGGATTTTGTGGTGGTCCAATTTCAGAGAACGGATCTTCCACCGACTGATTGATCTCGATTGGTTCGGGTGCCACGACTATCCCCAGCGTACGGCCAGCCTGAACTTACCTGAACGCAGCCTCAGGGGGCAAAACACAATCGTCAGCTCTCGGATAATTTGATTGACTGCTCGCCGTGACTGATCACCGTTCATCGCGACGACGATTATCGAACCGTTACCCTCAGTGCTGATTATTATTCCATAAAGATGAGCAAAGGCTGATAAACGCTTCTTGTTAGGCGCTGAAAGATTGCGATATTACGAGATTCTTGCAACATGGACGGAATCTATTGAGTGGTATGTTATTGCAAGGAAATTCCACGTGGCAGGGGATTTGCTTTTGGACTACCCGAATCAACCTTGTTAGCCGTGAGCCAGTGTTGAGTAATAGCGACGGGCTATTGCTCATCAACTAGATTAAGTAAATTCAGCATAAGCTTAGTTAGTAAGTGCCACGTCTGTCAAAAAGACATCATTGTTTCAGTCGAGTTCAGCCCTTTTTGACGAAAACAGACCCTCCATTTACCAAACAGAAACTGTGTCACGGTCCAGCCGTAAGTCTTACACAAGAAGCTGAGCTGGGAAGTGCCAAAGTTCACGTTCACGACAGACCGGAACTATCCGCGCCCTCACTTACGTCAGCTTTTAAAATGAAATTAAAATCAAATAAATCTGCTGACGCACTCTGTTCTGCTCATCGATGGATGGAGTTGTTTCGGTTATTTGATGAATGCATGCATGTAGTAAATGGTAAAATCTGCAGGTCCACCGAATTGACGTAACAGGGAAGACGATCAATGATCAAGGAGGTCTTCAATATGTATTCAAATCCATATTCGGATTATTTATTTCGAATCTTACTATTGCTGAAAGTATTCCCTCAGTGTTCCTTCTCCCTGTCAAGTTGATCTAGTCATTTTTCGCTGATCCCCAATTGCCAGTAGCCTTCACAACAATCTACGGTCATTGCCAGTGGCGACCTTTGAGCCCAATGCACGTTCACTTCGAGTCAACTCATTGCACATGCATGACATTTCCGGAAACTTCGCGAGTGCATAACTGCACTCGAAGAACTGGCACCCGGTTCCATTAAGCAAAATGTAAAAAGGAAAAACGGTAGACCAGAAGGGTCAGCGCACTTACTCCTCTTCCGCATCGTCCAGTAGAAGAAATCCCGCCAACCGTCTGCCTCAGTATCGTACACTACAATTTTGTTATACTTTTTGGTAGCACGGATGGAAATGACGGGGTCGTTGTACTTCTCCGGTGCGTCGGGTCTCAAAGCTTGTCTACCTTGAAGTGTATTTTCAGAGTTTTTACCATTTTACGCACCCCCTTCACCTTGAAAGTGAATGGAAAATGCATTCTGATGTGTACTGCAGTTGCATGCTTTCTTCGATTGGATTTTACAGCTATGAAATACATTACAAGATTAATGAAAATACTGAATAATTGTCTCAGTGGTCACAATGATGTTGATGTTGAATCATCAAATCATTTTGAAGCACTCGAAAAAAAACAACCACCAAAAGATTTTTCAATTCGAAAGCTATAAACTCTACAACAAAGCGATCCGTATTCCGTATTTTACGTCTCGATTTGTTTTCCGTCAGCTTCCGACATCGGAACGCACGGCTTGTTTACAATCACATTCGTTTCCGACTTCAATCGGAGCCGAGTTTTCCACTCGTTTGTTTTCGGTTTTCTTCATTTTACACTTTTCTCACCATTCGAGGAGATGAGAAAATACTTCTGCCACGTTTCAATTGGTTCATTTTGAACATTTTTCCCCAGCTTCTCACCAACCGAGCAGCGCAAAAAAAAATGTAATGACTTGTTCAGCACTCGCGTCGGTGGTTAATTGCTGGCCGCGACGTGTGTTAACGTGCCGACGCGAGCTAAAAATAATCACCAGCCTGTACGGCACGCGCATCGAGCACATGTTAATTGAAAGATTTGTCGGTAATTTAATGGTTATCTTGTAATGAGTTTATTTGTTACGTTTTTTTCCATCTCAACATGATTGCAAAACAGGTGATGATGTTCTGACAGAACTGTCGTTCACCCCCATTTTGAGTTTTTGTTTGATGCTACTGGTTTTTCGATGATTGATCTAATGAAAGCATTATTTACGGCACAGTAAGCCATAAAATTTGCACCTTACGCCCACTCAAACTTGCCCACTAATGCCCTCTGACGTAGGGATTTATTCAATAGCACCCGAGGACGCATAACTTTCGCATAAATTAGTTGCGAAATCATACTCTCGGAGGCGAAAACGCAACATCATGGTGATTGATGAGCCATTTTGCGAAATCCGGAGGAAAGCGCATTCCCCTCGTTCCGGTCCCGAATTATGTTTGGTGTGTTTTTTGCCTTGCTGTTTGAAACCGTTTACCACAACGTGCCATTTCCAATCAAATCAACTGATTTGTTTGCCAACACGGTCCGTTCATTGTCGGTTAAGGGCCAGGATGTCAGATCCGGGAAGATGATCATCATCGCTTGGTACAATTTCCTTCGACGCTTGGCAGCATAGAACAATCGAATATGCAAATAATTAAAGATCATTCGACGCTTTCTACCGTTGGAAGGAACGTCATCGGGTGTGTTTGGCTCGTTGTTTGAACGATGGATAAATGTTGACATTTTATTGGACCACCTTCGGGCAAACATCCGTATCAAACTCCGGAATGTGTCAGGGGCCAGCGATCCCGGATCATCCTTTCACTCGTTCTGATTCGGGGAATCGCAATAATGCCTTGGACGCAAAATCTAGAACCGGTCTCGGCGGCCACGTGCCATTTTTGGGGTGCGGTTCACAAAACAAACCAGTTTTCACCTTCATTCGAAGGAGACGCACTTGGAAGGCGATCAACAAGTTGAAACGGTTCAGCTCGGAACTCGTCCATCTGCATTGCAACTGTTCTTGTTTACCGTTCAATTAGACTTGACCGTGAGGTTCGATGGTCATCAAAAGAGCCCACACACCGGACATTCCGCTTGCCCGGGTAAGGTTGCGTGCCGTCGCCAAGGTGGTTCGTTTCGTCGTGGGATGAATTTCCGTCCCTTGTTCAAATAGACAACCTTCTGCCGCGATATAAGCATGCACGGTTGGTCTCTGTTATGCCTGAGTTGAGCATTTCCCTCATGATCCGCAAAAGCGAGGCTACGAAAAGAAAGTGAGAGTGGGCTGCGTGCCTGCGGTTGTGGAACCGAATTCCGTAATCCACGTGCAACCGAGCTCGGTAACGCTCGCGAAGGAAAGACTAAGTTGTTTGAGCCCACTTTGGCGGCTAAGATGGAGGTTCCACGCAGCTTATCTCCGTCGCTGCGAGCTCCGTTGTGACCGAAAAGTTTGTCCATTACATCACATCACGCCGCGTGAGGGTGAAGGTAGAGTGCAGGCAAGCTCCCTACCCCTCCACCTGATCGTTGCATCTCGATCGCGGGAAACTAGCACGCGTAACACAACAACCGACCGGCTGTGATGTTGGTGTCTGTGTTTGTTGGGTGGCACAGGTGAAACACGGGGGAGAGATGGGATCGGCAGAGGCTTGAATGTTGCTTTGCAGTTTGGGAGTGAAATGCGGCTTCCCATTCACTATGTGCTCAAACTCGTTTGGAACTCGTCGTTCCGCTTTGGGAATCGAAGATGTGGAGTAAGGTGTGCTCGGTGGTGGTGGTGTTGTGCATGTAACAAGGCTGGGAAAAAGTGCTCAATATCAAGTACACAGCGTACATTGGGTCTGGTGACCTTGGGGAAGCGAGGCTGGTTTTCACTGTGAAGGTCGCGCTACTCGAAGGAGGTAATTGCCGTGTTTACTGATGGTCATTACCAATATCGTGAGGAGTTTGTTGTCCGGTAATTCCTCGGTCAGTGGGTCGATGATCGAGTATTCGATTGTCGATTTAAATGCATTTTATAGTTCTGCCATTACATAGTTGTACTAAAGATCGCAGGAACCACTTAGAGAAAGTATAAACAAGAGGCGAAAGGTTTCCGCAAGCGAAATAATGGTTTATCAAGCATTAACCTCATCTTGTAGAAATCGAAACTCCTCACCGTAAGTTGGGGGAGATATTGAATACACCCTAACTGACGTCAGAATCGAGTAATATTTCAGATAGAGCTATGCTGGACGTTATCTAACGTATTCGCGGGTTGAAGGACGAAGCCAGTCGAGTTGGATCGACGCGTACACGATCGACGCATATCTCTAGCCAGCAATCGCGGAATGCGCATGTCAAATGCAGCCAGCAGGAATTGAACAGATTGAATTACAAACGTGCATCGAGTTGTCGAGTTGGAATGCAATTCATTCGATGGTCGCTTCGTATGAAAACCTCCAGCGAACCTCAGGATGTGCAGGTTAAGTGATGAATATTGTCATGAGGGTCTTACAAGACCTTGGTAAATAAACAGCAGATAACGATTTGTTCACTTCCGCGACACGATTGTCATCTTCGTGATATCTTCTTATTACGATTAATGTTTGTTTGATATCGTACCGACTGGGGACGTCTGTAATGCAAAAGAGGGGTTTTCATTAGAGATGATATTTCTAATTGAGGTTTGACTAAGGTAAAAGATCTCTAGGAAATACTCACGATTAATGTATAAATTATACTTTTCGATGGTTTTTAATGTCGATTCATAATCAAAGGCAGACCCTTTGCGACGAAATTGCGATACACTTGAGCCCATGGTGTTAATGTGCGGAATAAAACATTATGCATCTTATTGTTATTTCTTCAGTTGAAAAAAAGGTCGTTGGATTTTAAATTATGTTTTGGAACTCTTTTTCGATCCACCGCATCCCCGATATAATGAAGAGCATAGTAGTCACACAGATACAAATGGATTTGTTGGATTGGAAAACCCTTCTTCCATGCTCACAACCTCGGATGCTAGCGTTTCAAACCCCATGCCCTCCCTTCCCAAACACATTCGGTGCGCACGGAACTTAAACTGCGTAACGCGCGCTGCGGTTCGGAATTTTCACAGTCTCAGACTCTCATAAAACCTTACGCAAATGCTGGGGCTCATTAATTACCTCCCTTTTTCCGGCGGCACTCGGCGTGCGGCTGCGGTTTGCTTGCAAGATGCCGAGCAGTTATCTCACCTGGAACGGCAAGGGCTGAACAAAACATAATAAAACCGACCGGCGGGATTAGGTGGAATGCAACAAAAGGGTCGGTAGATGGCAAATAAAAATGCATGGGGATTAGTTTCTCGCACCTCACAAGGCTCACGCAAGGTGACATTCATCGGCGGCTGCAAATTGATTTTGTACCGAGCAAACACTTGCGAATGACCTTGCGAGGTCACGACGTAGGGTGCGTTCTGGTTTCTCTTGAACACTCCGAGCATTGATCGTGGAAGAAGTCGGACTAGGATGCAGTCGATCATCAATCATAAGCATTACACTTCAACGGGTTGGTCTAGCGTTAAATAAAAACATATGTCAGCGTAGGACACTCACATTGAATTGTTGCGCAGTTGTCCCTGAATTGGTAGCTACGTCTCTCATCCCTCGAGATGCACCTCTCCAGATGGGAAATCGTTCGCGTGCCAAATGTTATCTAAACTTGTTATCTGATCCATTGGTGTCGTCTATCGCCGTCGGACGTGAACGTAACAATTTAGCAATCTTGTGACCGCTTTGCCTTGTTTTTTGCAGGTTCAATGACCTGGTTTTCGATCGGTTGGATCGTCCAATAAAATGAGAGATTTTTTAAATTATGACACTGCTAAATATTTGGGGGTGCCCATGGCGCAGTGGTAGCGCAAGAAAACACCACGCCGTAGGTGTGGGATCGAATCCCGAGTATGGCACCCCCCGGTATTACGAACGGCTGACCACCGGTCTATGAAATTACCGTCTTTCGGTCACAGTAACTCTCTACGGAGAGAGGCCTTGTCCCACTTGGGGATGTTGAGCCACATAAGAAGAAGAAATATCACACAGCGGTGGGAAACTTTAAAGAAATTTGACGGAAGACCGGTTCCATCGGAACATTGAAAATCGAGGCTGCTGCAAAAATAGGACTAACGAACATCTTTGCATCGTTCGTTTGAGCTAGGTTTCCGCAAGAATGAGTACGTGTTCTGCGATAGAATGTATCTTTTCTGTATGTACTGTCTTCGTGAGATTGATCTGTTGAGGTTAACTCAGGGCTTACAATATAATGATAATAATAAACAACCGCGGAGTTTGTCCAGCGTTTAGCGGCGTGGTGCAACATCTCGTGAGGGTCCCTCCAAAGGCCAAATGGTTGACGTAATTGCTGATCGAAAATAGATGAACTACTGCTGCTGTAATGAGTTGCACGAAGCTCAGCCTATAAGAAGGAAGCATCGGTGGGTCTATTATTTTAAAACGAAAACCAACCCATTATAAAAAATAAGCTTGTAATGAGATTGGCTCGCTTTGCATGTGTGCATTGGAGGCGTGAAATTATTACTCCACCATCGTCGACGACGATAGAGCATGGGGGACATTACCACCCACCTCCTCCACACCAGTTATTGATCGCTAAATGTGACTAAAAACAAAACCCGGCGCTGCCTTCTTGTAGGAGGAGAACCCCGAGGTCCATCTTGCCCAAGACTGGGGAAGGCTTGCAGATTTCACAACCGACACCGACCGACCTCTTGATCGACCCCTCAGTCGACGGTGTGACGTGCCTTGCCGTGCTTAAGGTGTTATAATATATTGAAAAAAAAAAAACACAGATACGTTTCAGAACAACAACGGTACTCGGAGGTGATCAAGGAGAGACTTGAATCGGGAGATGTTCGCTAGTAGAAACGAATAAAACCCCACCGACGGGAAAGACCGACGTAGACAGAAGAAAACATCTAAACATCTTACTTCACTCTCACTCTCTCTCTATCATGACTGAAGTATTTTAGAAATAACTACGAGAAATCGACACTAAGCTGGGACGGTGCGTGTGCATAAATGTTTTGTTTCGATTCAAACATCCAGTGACAAACCGCGTGTTGCAGTTTCGAAGAAGGTGGGGAGAATAAATCGGCCAACCTAACCTGGCGTTCACTGTTGCCCAGTTGGACATCTGAACTTTGCAGCTCGGTACCGGAGCGCTTTCGCCATCGACGGCGGCAGGTCAGGGTGGGTTGTTGAACCGAGTTTCCTGCCGGCGGCTTGCCAACACTTGCACCAGAAGCGCATCGGGACGTGTCGAGCTTCTGCGACATCGCGCATATGAATTTGTTGATACACTTTGCATAATCGACCATGGGTTTGATTGGATTAGAAGAACCTTGGACTGTCCTGCTTCTGATGCGGTTGTGGGTTAGTTTGGTGTGTTTTTCTCACTGGCAAGGGTCATCAGTATTGTAGCAAAAACTTTGAGTGTTGGTTGTCCGCGCTATCGGTTTATTTGGTGTAAAACACAAATGTGAGTGAAATATTAAGGTATCTTCTAGCGTCCGATATCACACAGTGTGACCATGGGACAGAAATGAAATCAAAGCGGAAGCAGTTTGGCTCAAGATGCAACAAGTTTAGTGAAAATGGGTTTCCAATCATTTATGAATGAGACATGAGAATAATTCAACGGCACAAGAAATGTTTTACTTTAGCGTTAGAAACCCAATGTTTTTGCACCTAAATATTTATGAAATGTTGCAGAAAAACTGGCCATTGATCATTTGCGTTCGAAAGACAGGTCTTGGAATAGGTTAAGCCGAAAGCCTAGGAAGCGAACGCAAGGAGGACCAGTGTGAGTCCGGTTTGGGACTCGCTGGAAGTATGTCAAAGTTGCCAAATTGGTTTACTCGTTTGTTGCGGATAGTTTTTGTGGAATTTCACCTCATTAGTCTGAGAGATGCCGCTGTTGGGTCAGCTGATGCCTATCGGATGATGTCGTGGTGCAAGCTCGTCGTGCAGCAAATGATCACACGCATACATATTCTCGAAGAAAGCCCATTTTGTCAGGTTAAAGGCTACCAGCTTGTGCCCTTACACGTGTGGGTTCGACCTCGTGAGGGCTGGGCGAGCCTTTGGCTGAAGGCGACCTTCAAAAAAACTGGTGCCGCGATTTCGCTCCTCCGACGACTCCTCCACATTTCCAGATAACCTCGTTCCGATCGGCAGGGCACGCGGTGGGGAGGGAAGGAACTTATGTAATGGCGCATGGTGGGCACGGTAGACTGCCTTCGATGCGTGTCCTGCGCGCCCTGCCCTGAAGAAGAAGAAGAAGAAGAAGAAGAATAAACAGAAGCAGAAGCAGGCTGACCTCTTTCTCTTGTGGCAATGCGTCTCATGCGTCGTCCGTAGGTCGATCTTTCTTCGCTGAACCTCAACCGGCTGGTCTGTGAAACGCAGTTGGTTGGCGATAATTTAGTCACCCAGCAGTCCCCACTTTCCCCTCGGCACCGTTGTTCCACCGACTCCATTCAACGCAACTCCAATCGAGATAACACAAGTGGGGGGGCGTTCGCAGCCTCGGAAGATCATTCCGCCTTTTATCACACACAAACGGTGGACCAACCCCACCGCAGACTCGTACACCCAAAACCCTCCCCAACTCACCCTTGCCTTCCCTAAGCTACAAAGACGTTGTTTTTTTCTTCATCGTGACAGCCTTTGGGGAGGTTCGTCGCGTGCTCGACTGTTGAAGTCTTTCGTTTTTGCGCTTTGCTCTCGTGAGACTTTCGGGCGAAAATGTATATCTTCTTAGTTGGTGTTGGTGTCGCTCGTGTTGGTGTTGGTGGGGGTAGGAAGATCGGCCCGCGCTGAAGAAAAGCAATCGGCCGATGGTGGTAAAGGGAGGGGGAGAGGTTTTATTGACGACACGACACGGTGCAGTAAAATTCATCCAGTTTTCAGATTAGTTTTCGGCTGCGGTAACCGCATCCGTTCCGTGGCAAGTTTTAGGCAGGCTCGCCCAGAGCCGAGTTTGGCCGTTCGAGACGTTCAGTTCGATTCGGACACGCGCTCGGAACGGTTACGGCAGGACGAGCAAAAGCCCTGCTGCTTCATCGCTCCATTCGTCGTCGCTAGTGGTAACGACTGTTCTTTCCATTCGCTTTCCAACCACTGAGAAGCGTTTTTATTTTCCTTTTTGACGAAAGTGTATCCGGTTGCGCGTCCAAGTCGCGAAGATAAGGATTTCCCAAAATAAATGGTGGTCGTTTGTTAAGAAAACGTTCTTTGCCTTGTTCCCTTTCGTGTGAAAGTGTCTCTGTTGTGTATATTTGTGGAATGAATACTGCTCACTATGCGATCTTTCCGCAGTTTTAGTTGACATTTTAATTTTTCCCTTTAGTTGTTTTTAAGTGCGAAATGATTTACCAGTGATTTTTTGCTAAATATTTCTCTCGTTCCGTTCGTTTCCTGCAGATCATAAGGTGCCGAACTTAAGCCGAGAAGCCATCCCCTGTCGTTTTGCTCGAAAAGGGCGTTAGGGTTCCAGTGGTCAATTGTGTTTGCGACAAGTGTGCGCCATCAGTTTCAGCTAAACAAAATCAGCTCCAACATGAACGCAGACGGCATCAGTGAGCCCAGCGGTGGAGTTCTGGGCAGAATGGTGAAGTTTTTCGTTGATAACCAAGGTTCGTTCGTATCCTTAAAGGTCGCAAAGGATCTGCAGTAACCAGTTGCGTTGTGTGTTTCGTTTCCCGGTTGTAGATGAGCGCACGAAGGAATGGTTCCTGTCCGGATCGATAACGCCCCTGATTATGCTCCTCGTTACGTACCTGTACTTCTGCCTCTACGCCGGACCGCGCTACATGGCCAAGCGGAAACCGTTTAAGCTGGAGGGCGTGCTGATTGCGTACAACGCAGTCCAGGTGCTGCTCAGCATCGTGTTAGTTTATGAAGTGAGTGAATCATGTCTACTGTTAATATTTTTCCCTCATTGCAGATGATACCAGTGATTACTTAGATAGTTTGTAGAGTGTTTTACCGAATTTTAATTGATTTTAATACAACTGATCACACATTGTTTCTATCGATTTCATAATTTTGTTTTTGAAAAATCATTAAAGTGTCTTTTAATTCGTTTGAATTGCGAGGATTTAGAAAAGTATTTGTTTCGTGATCAAGATGTTAAACAGTTCAATCACTCGTTTTATCAATCACATCATTTATAAAACCAGCCGTGAGTTGCGATCCTGTTTGTTTTTTGCTCGATCAATCTCGTCCCACCAAGCAAGTTTAGTTTATATTTTGAGCTTATGTTTCACTCCGGATTGGGAAACACATGTTTATGATCGCCTTTTGCTCTGCTGAGTGTGTTTATTGTCCATTTAATTGGTCATAAAACGTTCCATGTGTGCAAGTGTGGGTAGCTTTAGAGCTTTTGTTTAATTTTATTTGCGATCGACAATTGTAATTAGTTTTACCACTTGATAGCTTCACATTTCTGCATCAGTGACTGTTATTATCAACCGTCAACGGTATATCGACGCAATACAATGTGTTTTATTGGCAGTTTCTCGTCCGGTCAATGAGCAAGTGAACGAAACCCTCCGGAAAATTCCCACGGGCTTGTTTCGCCAGGGTGGTATATGTTTTCTGTACAATTAACCACGGCAGTCGACGTTGCCACTACTTTGTTATATAATGAGGACAGGTTCATCATGAATCCGGCAGACGAAATAGAAAAAGAAAATTTAGAACTTTTTGAAAGATCGTCGTTACAGATGTTTACTTAATTTACAGGGAATTGAAGGTGGTTGGAGGCAACATTACAACTACCGCTGCCAGCCTGTGGACTACAGTCGAAACCCGGTCGCCATGAGGGTACGTATCGCGGCCTCGAAACATATCGACACAGTTGCATCTTCATTTTCTGAGGCGTTTTCTGTGTTTCTGCTCCGTTCCTCCGCAGATGGCTCGTGCCGTTTGGATGTACTACATGTGCAAGGTCGTCGAGCTGCTGGACACGGTCTTCTTCGTACTGCGGAAGAAACAGAACCAGGTTTCGTTCCTGCACGTCTACCACCACACCCTGATGCCGATTTGCGGCTTCATTGGCGTCAAGTACTTTGCCGGTAAGTTCGTATGTTGTTGCTGTGTTTTCCCTCTCCGATAGTTCAATGTTTGTCGGTGACACTGGAGCAAGGTCGCCGTCAGCATCTTGAGACCGTCTACCATTTTCACGCTGTGGTGTGAAAAGTAAACCGAACGGAACCTACTCTGACGTTCTAGTGAGGCGGAAACGGTCGGAAACATTTGAATCCTCGATTCCGCTTGCGCTTCGATGGCCACGCGGACGGGTTGAGCGCTAATTAGGCACCGAGAGACATGCTTCGCTGGCTGCGTTGAAAATTTTGCATTTCGTGAGACGCGCTCGCCTTCACAGCTATCTTCACGCACGACGACTCACCTATCACCTACGTTTCACGGACGGCTCCATCGACTCCCCTTCGAGCGGCCGTCCTTTGCGTCAGTCGGGAAAATTGGTCGCTTGACCGGTCGAACTTTGGCGAGCCGATCCATATCAGCGAGAAACGATGGAGTGATTAATATTCGGATCGTTAAATTCGCTTACTGATGCAGGTGGAGGTCGCTGGCGCACGGAATGAAGGAAACTTCAACCTCAAGTCCCACCTCGAGTCAATCGTAAGCTCTCGCGTAACGTGGACCAGTTTTGTGTTTTCTTGCCGTCTGCAAAGTTACCCACCACAACTTCATTGTTGCTTGAGACTGTTTTCAAACCTATTAAATAATATGCCCGAGGTATTGTGCCACCTGGTCTGTTGGATTGTTTTGTTGTTTGAACAACTTTACGAAGGATTAACGAAAACTTATGAGTGTATCAAACCCGGGAAGCGCTACAACTAGAGCAACCATGATTAGGCGGAAAAAATCCTCCACTAGTTTCCGTCTTACGGAGATGAATCGAATCATGAAACTAATTAATTTCCTAAACCAAACAACTCGCAGTCTGCTGGTTAGTTTACGTCGAACTACTTGCAACCGTGAGGCCGGCGTCGACGTCGCAACAGGGCTGGTTGGATTGCAAATGTTGCTGTTGCGTTTTCTCTCGATTAAATAATAAAAATAAGATACATCCCATCGCTGCTTCGGCGGTAGCCGTGTTCCGTGTTCAGGGGCACACAGGGAGGGAGACTTCGGACTTCGATTTAAATTGGAAACCACCACCACAGACCGATTGTGTGCTATCGCCTTACAGACGAATCATCGATAGCCGTTTGACGTAGTGCTCACTAAGACGTAGTTACAAACACTAAGATTGTCGCTTAGATCAAGTCTAAATGCTGTGCGTAAAAAGAAACGACTGCTTTAGGATAGAAACCGTTTCCGACTACAAACATAAATAACCCTGCCTTAATGAGATTAAAATAAATAGTTAGAAGCTGCGTCCGACTTAAAGGGAGCGTTGTTGAAAAAGAACTAACAGGGAAATGAATGATTCGACGGGTTTTCTGTTGTTTTTGTTGTTGTCTAAAGCGATTCTTTTAGGGGCGCATTTTGGAAGACGTGGCTACAATCTCTTGTAACACCATTCATTAACACCCGGACAGACCCCGCCTAGCCGGATGAAGACCCTAATTTGCACGGCTTTTCATGGGAATGAGCGAAAGGCTGACGTTGGCAAGAACAGTAAAACACACTCCCGACATCTGTGCAGCAAATGACGTTTCACATTAACGATTTCCGGTCGCAAGTTTTGGGCGACGTTGTGCTTCCATCAATCAGGTCCTAACTCCAAGGGATTCTCGCTCTTGTTGTTGTTTTTCCGTTCGCAGGAGGCCATGGAACGCTGCTGGGAGTCATCAACTCGTTCATCCACGTGTGCATGTATGCGTACTACATGCTGGCCGCCATGGGCCCGAAGGTGCAGAAGTACCTCTGGTGGAAGCGCTACCTGACTGTGATGCAGATCGTAAGTACCGTCTCGTGGGTCAAGGGAATGGAATGGAACCGGTTATCGTGTTGTAAATTCGATTCCCCCAAAAGACTGACTCTCGGCAATCGTGTATGCGTTATTGGCTCGTTGTTGTATGCGAGTGGATTTTCATAACCGGATCTTGATTTAATTGTTGTGCTGAAATTCCAACCCTTCCCAACAGGTTCAGTTCATCATCGTGTTCTTCCACACGGTGCAAGTGCAGTTCCAGCCGACCTGCGGCTACCCGAAGTCGATCGCCGCCCTGCTGACGCTGAACGCCGGTCTGTTCATCTACATGTTCAGCTCGTTCTACGTGCACTCATACATCCGCAAGTCGAACGCAGCCTCGAAGCGGCTGGCCAAGCCGGGCGAGGAGAACAACAACCAGTTGGAGTGCAAACCAAAGGACGCCGTTGAGGCGAACGTGAGGACGGCGGTCGAAGCGGGTGTCCAGCCCAAGAAGGACCTGTAGGATGATGATGGATGCAGCGAAAACCCTTTTGCCAGCAGGAACATTGCGTGCCAGCAGGAAAGTGGAAACCCTCGGTGGGCCGAGAAGGAGTACGTACAACAACGGAGAGAGAGACTATCCATTCGGCGCAACGGTCGTAACGCCGAAACGCTAGACGAGATTGACCGCAACCAAACAACGCTTTCGTTTACCTTTTAAAGAAAACAACAAGTACAGGGAGTGCTCGGCCGAGCGAACGTCTAGCTCTAGCGCCACCAAAACCTCATTCTACCAGTTCCACTCCGCACGCAGGAGCTCGCTAGAGTGTTGGGAAAAGATTTTCGGAGTCCGGGATCTGGGCGATGCAGGGTTCAAACCCTCTATATTCCATTCCTTCCCACACCCTTTCTTGATCTCAGGATGCTTACAAACTTGAACTGAAAGCTCGAGCTCGGCCGGCAGCTGCATGGCCCGTATGGAGTTTCCGGGCTTCGAAACAACCATTTTATTTTGTTTTTAAACGCTGAGATTCTCGGATAGAACCGCTCTCACCGCCACCGTTACTATCATTTCGCATCCTCACGAGCCTCGTCTGCTTCCACTGCGCTGGTGTGAGTGTCCGGTGCATGTGTGCTTGGGTCGAAGTTCGGCAGAAAATTATCGCAACGCCTCCGTTCAAACGAAGTTTAGTCCTTCAGGAAGCAGTGTATTGTTTAACTTACGTATATTAAGCTTAAACCGTCGAGTGAGATGTATATTGTGTTGCTAGAGTATTTAATTTAAAATGGAAATGAGAAACGGTATAAATGACTTGTTTTATTATTTTTTACTGTGTTTGACAACACCCAAAACAGAATTACACTCTTCATACTGAACCAATTTTTGAACAGGGCCAAATTCAGATAATTAATTGTGATGAATTCATTTTTCGTAACAGCGTTATGGCAAATAGCTAGTGAAATTGGTCCATTTTTCAATACTTTTGCTTTAGCTGCCACCCATGGGTTTTCTGACCATTTTGGGACAAATAGTTCCTAAATTAACTTTCAACCTAGGTTGAACTGGTTGTAATTATCATGTTTGATGTCACATCATCACTATCACACAGTTTCACTGCACATTCAATAATAGGACAGTTCCATGTACTTGTTGTTTCAAAGCTATTCTGTTCCCATCCACGATGCAGTACATCTCTAGTTCGACGATTCGGCGCAGGCATATGAATTTCAGTCAATAGATTACTACTCATATGCAAACTCGCATCACCAATGCTTCGATGTAGATCATTCGTTTTTCCATTCGAAATTCCCCTTTCAAATGCGATATGAAATATCCAAAGGCTGACATATCCAAATGGTCCTTGTGTTAGGAATAGAAACTTCAGTTCCTGCATTTCGTTTTCTTTTCGCAGTGATTATCTTTTTCCAATGCAATGCTAACTGTTTATGCTTCTTAAATTCATACCCCGAGCCGTCTGGACGCTGTAAGGAAAAGTTGGGACAAAAACTGGGGCAAAACCCATGCCCCCACCCAAGAACTTTAAAAAAATTCTCCCTCTGGCGACAGACCATTCGCAATGAACGGACGAACACGATTTGAAATTCAAAATTTGCAATAGTTCAACCACCGACCATGTATGCAATAAGCACAACACTTCTTCGTTGAGTTCGCAAACTCGTTGAGTTGCGCAAACTAAAAATGATTATTCTAACGAATGTTGTACAAACAATAGAAAGAGAATCTGGTTAAATTCCTTATAAATTTTAACATATGTGGTGCGAAAAAAAACACATGAAAAGATAGCAAACGTGTTTTGTACTTGTTTGTTTGTTGTCAAGAATTTCCTTGCAAATTAGTGCAAGTAAGACAGAGGAAGAACAAGAGTTCCCCCTCACTCTCCCTCGAATGAATGCACGTCACACAATACGTCAATGAGTTTTCCCTTTTGGGGGCAAGGTTTCTTGACGTCAACGGTAGCCGCAACAATCTCAACAACGCAAGCTGAACGAAAATGTTCAAACAAAACAAGATGAACATGTATGGTGTAGGCCAACAAGGTGTGCCGGATGTAGGAAACGTTAAGAAGAACTCAGGGGGGCAGGAATTCACACAACACAAAGCATACGAAGGCCATATGCTTCATTGTGCGGCAAAAAGAGGACAGTTGAGAGAAAGGGACATTAGAAAACAAAAGCATTTAAACCTATTTAGGTTAACATTGTAGCTCACGCTGCCTCATTATGTGGATGAAGTTGTTCAGTTCAGCCACAACTTGCCAACAAGAAGAAGAACAAGTACTGAACAGAACTTTCTTGATGTCGAGTTGACCGGCTTAAACAACCTTCAGCATTTCAGCCATCAGGCTTCCCGGTTTCTTACCCTAAAGGGGGTGGAGAAGAAGCGAAGAGTTTGAAAGTTGCAAGATTTATGCAAGACTTAGTTTTCCCGCCTGCATCCCACTTTATGCGCCCTTCCCGATCTTTCGAGGCGCTTCCCACGCTGCGTAGCGCATCTACATCGAAGTGAATATCAAAGGAGCATGCAATCAGTAGGTACGATCCTCTTTCTCCTCCTTATCATTTCCATCCTTTTTTCGGTCTCCGAGTACGGAGTTCATCGACGGTAAACTTCCTGCGCTCGCTTCAATAAGCAACAGTAGCAGTATTTTTATATCCTTTCCTAGGTTTTTTTTTGCTAGATTTTTCGTTTGCCAACCTACCTTAAGGCTGTGGTAGACGAGCGCTCCGCTGACGGTCAGGATGGTAAACAGGATGAACAGGACGAACGCGGACACTTGGGAAATTCGCAGCAGATTCAGCACACCGGAAATGAGAATCGCTGCAGCGTGACAGCAAATAATCGGAACCAGCAGTCGATCGATCAGGTCCCAGGGCAGCTCCCGCGGAGCGGTTTCAATCAGAACCGACCCGTGCCGGGACATGCGGCGCTTGACCGTGGGCGTCTTGCTTTCCCGGCGCTACCGTTTTTTTGCGAAAAAGAAGGAAGAGAAAATACTCGACATGAATGATGGAATGAAATCAACTCGTCATATTACTCGTACATTTGACGTTAAATCAGTTACAAAAGCAAATTAAATTTGATCGAAAACGTGCAGCGAGAGTCTGTGATTTTAAAAAAGATGTCCTCCGATGTTTTCATGACACTGAAGGAGAAATGGTTCGTGCAGCTCGTATACTCCTCCATAACTTTCCCAGTTTACGTGCATTCAATCTATTAATCTGACGTTTTACGAAACCAACTTTTCGTCTTACCTTGTTCAACGAGTTAGGTTGCATTTTGGATGACTTTTCGCGCACTTTTCCAGGTCTTTTTTCTTCAGTTCACTTTTTCTTACAGAAACAAAAGATTCACCAACGTTGATGCAGAAAAATATGCTTCCTAGAGGGGGTTCACTTCTTTTCAATTTACACCTTTTTACCACCAAAGGGAGATTTCTGGAAAAGTGAATAGCATTACAATCCTCAGTATGATTAAACGCAAAACACTTGGTACACTTATTTAAAACTTTCTTCTGAAAAATGCTTCATCTGCACAGAACACGGCCTTTTACGTTCATCGACGCGCACTACGCAAGTACTACAAAGAAAAAGGAACACACAGACACCGACCTTACATGCGCCGCCTATGGCGGAAGGCAGAGAGTAAAACATTCGATACCTTTCGGGGGAAGTACCAAAACCGTAACCGCAATATCCAGCATTCGTTTCGCATTCGTCAGCAAATTCGCGGTGGCCACAAGCCGAGGGAAAATTCGCTTCCGCGGAGGAGTATGCGAGTTTCCATTAATAACGCAAATTACCAAGGCAATGAAACTGCGCGAAAGCGCGGCTTCCGGCTGTGATTTCGTGAGGCTAACTGACGAAGGGGGAAAATGTAGAAATGCAGTCCATTGCCAAGTCCAAATTTAGAACAAGTCTGTGCGGATGAGCAGTTGGGATGAAGCCAACCGAACAAAACCTGGAGTGAAATGCATGCAAAGTAAATTAGAACGCTCTCTCGAATGGCTGCTTTTGAAGGACTTTAATTTACAAATTTAAAATAAAATGAACAAAGTTACATTGTTCTGTGAACGAAAAGGGGCATATATAGAAATTGCTATTTCATCTTCTTGAAGAGTTTCAATCATCACTTCACTTCATTTCCAATGATTTGTTTGTGTTTTCGTTCCGCCAATGGATTGTTCGAATGAATAAATAAATGTCGTACATGACTGCACGCAAATTGGTTCAGTTTCGTGCGCATCTAGTACACATTCGCGTCACTTAGTCGGTCTACGAAAAGAAAAACAAATCCGTGCAGGGCGTTGCATAACACTTGCTTTGATGTTTCAGATAACGAAAATCAATCACTTCAATCAATGTCCGACGCGTTTCACTTTAAATTGAGCAACCTTCAAAAAATTTAGATTTTCCTGTTTTGTTATAGCAAGAAAATTTCCCGTATAAACCACAAACAAACACTGGACGATTAAACCGACGCGAGTCCGTGCACGACTGGCGTCAGAGGATGGTTTTGTGGACGGAAGCCAAACTCGCACTGATGGTCGGACTATTTTCCCGAAACGACGTCACGGCATCACTCATACGTACGCGCAATATGGCACACACGCACCAAAGGTCATGCGTACCGGCGCACCGACGCAAATCTTCGCCCCATGAGCAGCTGGCGCAAGGAGCATATTTAGTGCATTTTATTTTTGCCTTCACGATACTGAAGGCGTGTCGACGAGCGTCTGAAGTGGGACACTTTTCCGAGGTGTTCGTGTGCGTAAGCATTCTGCTCTTCTGCTGACTGGTTTTCATCAGTGTCTGCTTTTAACAGCTGATCGCAACTTTGTTGAATTCTTCTTTCTTCGATCGAGCGTCAGATGAAGGGAATGCAGCATATTACAACTTTTCTTGGTGAATCTTTGACGTGCATTTCCAGTTGCCTATTTTGATAGGTTTTGCAAGCTCAACCCATGTTTCGCGTGTCCAGAAATAACTTTATAAACTATCGTTAAGCCGGCTGACCGATCGCTGATCCCTTCTCAACCATTTCACCATCGCCAGCACTTGACTGGAAACTGAACCACTCTGAGAAGATTAAACCACTCGGAATTATATCTTACACTTGATATATCTGTTCGCGTTGGTTTGGTGCTGGTTGTTTGTTTTGGTGAATAATGAACCTTTATAAAAGCCATACTTTTTGCAGATGTTCCAAATATATATAACAAAAATGTTGATAACTTGGTTGAATCAGGTTTGTTTAATAATGCAGAACAAATTTACGCAAACACCAGACAGGCTTTCCCACCCAGTGGGAAGACAATTATCTCTCGGAAAATCCAAGTGATGCAAACGGTAAGATTCGGTACGTTGCACTTCAGAGGTGATTTGGTTCGGTACTTTATTGCCATTCCATTAGGGACAAAAATAGCGCACCGATCGGGAATGGACCATCCCGCCCACACCACCTCCACCAAAGTTCACCGACGTTCCCATCGCTTTCCAATGGCGAGGATTCCGGTCGCCGATGCAATAAGCATTATTTAGCACCACCCGGGACGAATGGAGGTCAATGCTGGGGTATTTGATGAGAAAATATTTCCCAACGTAACGGAATCGCACCATTATCATCATCTAACGTGCCTCGGGCCATTTGGAAGCTATTTTCATTTTCCGGACGATCGAGGCCGACCGATTGCGAAACTTGATGATAAAAATGTGCGTTTTACTGGATTAGTTTTGAGCCATTACCTGAACCTAAGATATTGTACCCCGAATTCGGTCAACTCTAAGTTATTTCCGTCGCCTTTAGGAACAGACCTTTTGATAGGCCAATAGGTTGTGGCTTTTCACTTCACCTTTCTTGGGGAAATGGTTAAGATTGACTATGGCTTGAGGATGGTGAGGATTAGAATTCATCAAACAAAGACTCGTTTCTCGTTCACTAAGAATAAACACCATTAGGGTGAATAATAATACACTCGCCAACTGGCCCTCAATTAAAACAAGACTTTGCTTTAGTTCTGGCGTCTTTTCCGGAGCTCCAAAGCATCTTCTCCCCTCTTCGAAACGGAAATCAAGTAAACGAAGTTAATTTGGCCGCCATGCAAAACCCCATCACCATCATGATTGATTAGTATTTTCAAGTGGTCATCGAGAAGGACCACTTTCCGATAATCCTTTCCCCCTTTAAACGTCCTTCCGTTAGCCGGTGCGTGGGAAAACCGAAACGAAAACTTCGACGAGCTCGTCTTCTAATTTCCCTCGAGCCATCGCGATTCGGCACTCGATGACGCACTCGAACGACGCAAAAGACCTAGATTGGGGCCCACTTGCTGACATTTTGAAATCCGTTCGTCAGAATGGCGACAAAGGGAAAATAAAAAACCCCCAGGAGACGTCCCTGGTGTGGGCATACGGAGTAAACAAATTTTCACTAATTGAGGATACACGCGTCTTAGGCTCGTGTCGGAAGGGCCTTCACCAAACGCGAGGTAATTCTCTTGGTCTCTCATCTGCTTGCTTGAAGCTTGTTTCGGGTGCCTTAAACTGAGGAAAGGCTGGAAAATGTGCAAGACAGGTTCCACGTGGAACTTTTTCACTCACAAAACCCCCACGGGGTCTTTCGCCGAGAAGTAAGTTTTTCGCGAGCATGGCCAACGTCGTGCGTGATGGTGATACATTATTGCGCCTGCAATCCTCCGGACCAGACGAGTTGACGAGCTCTAAGTACCGACCAACTTTGCCCTTGTGAAGCGGGAAAAATATTTGCCAATTTATACAGACGAGAACGAGAAAGGGGAGAAGCGACACAGGGTTGCTCCCGCGAGACGTAAATCAGCAGACGTAGCTGGCATTAAGGACAAATTTCCCGTTCCCTAAGGTACTTAAAACATATTTCACGAAGCGTTTTGGCCTTTTGCGTCATGTTAAAAAAGGGGTAAAAGGAAAAGCCGTTAGAGAAGGTTAAAATTCCCAAAAATAAAACCTGTTCAACCAAGCCTAAAGGTGGGCACTTAAAGAGGCTTCATCGTCTAGTGCTTAGAAGATTCTTTGCTTGCCTTTCGTCAGTATAAAATGCATGATGCAGATCCTAATTTAACTTGTGATCGGAAAATTCAACGTGACGTACATAAAAACGGGACTTAAATCATTCAATTGCTGTGGCTTATCCGTAACTCATATCGGACACTACCGAGCGCCCAGACAATCGCTTTGCATTCCATAAATCATCGCGTCCACTCGACGAGTAAAGACAAATAAATCGTACCGGGTTTGATAGTAACGAGCCACCGATTTTCCCTTCCCAAGGTGGTTTTGGTGGGTTTGAGGCTGTAAATTACAAACCTCGAACGTCATGCAGCGGTGACATGACAGGCGGAAAAAAGGAAAACCCATACTTCGATCCACACACATACAGCCTGTGAAGGTTTAACTGGAGCTGATAGAAAAGAACACACCGGATCGAAATCCGGCCGGCAGTTTCCTCTTCAGTCCCACCCGGCTTCCGGAGAACAATGTTGACAATCGCCAACCGGTCGTCGTTAGGAATTGCTATCGCCGCTCTAGGAAAATCCGTAGCACCATGAGAGGAAATCTCGCCAGCAGCGAAAGGTCGAAGGTCATCGATGTAAAATTTTTGGGCGCCCTAACGGTTTCGGGTACCTCCGTTCTCCGGTACCGAGAAAACGGTTGGATGTGACTTTTCCCTCATCATCGATCTGTGCGTTTTTCCGACTTCTTTGGGGATGGATTTACATCTCCAGCTGCGTTTTCCAATTCAGCTTGAATCGTTGAAGTACTTCCCAGTGGAAAGATAAAGATGGTTCGAAACTAGAGAGAGAAACTAGTGGAGAAACTCTTAATGGTTTGCAATAGAAATCTGTATGCATCTGTGCGCCAACACAGAAGGAATCAGAATGCTAAAGAGATCGATACAATACACACTGCAGCCGTGAACTTTACAGACTCCTCTGCCATACTCTCTGTCCACCCTTGTCACTAAAGCGTTGGTAGCGTTGGTCCAAATGACGTCATGACGAAGATGATGATGCTGGTCATGAAACCCGCTGGAGAGGTACAATACGGATCCTCTGCCTCACGCTGACGCAGCCCGGGTGGCCGTCAAACGGACGTGAAAAGCGGCCCTAAAAAAACTGGGAACCGGGCACGGTGCAACCTTGAAATCGAGCATATTTATGAGCTCGATGCTGCTGCAACCAGCGGACTCAGGAACTCGCCCGGCGAACCACTCTGTCACACTGGTGTGCCCTTACCCACGCTGCTCGCAGAGTCCAGCTGAGCCTGCAGGGAAACCAGCTGATTCTTTGCAATCAACAGTCAGGGAGAGAGAGAGAGAGAGAGAGAGAGAGAGAGAGAGAGAGAGAGAGAAAGAGCGAGAGAGATCGAGTGCGGAAGAGAAAACGATTGGTGGAAACCCCGGAAAAGTGCACACTGATATCTTGCTGCAATGTTTCCTGGTGATTTCAAAAAAGGGACCAAAAGAAACGAGGTGCTTAACTGTTGCGAACCAGGTTTCAGCAAAAGCCTTGTACCGTTTCACCCCTTCCCGACCACCCTTCACTTCCGCCCGATCGAAGTTACGCTCGAGGAGGAAAGCGGGCCGGAGTTTTATTGTCGGACGCAAATCCGATTGTTGTCGCTCGGTCTGTTAATTTGTCCCGCGGCTAATGGGACCCTAGCTGCAAAGAGAAGGGGAAAGGAATGGGAGGAAAAAAACACTCTGGCGCTTTTCTTCGCAACTGCTGTTGCATTTAAAAGCGGTGCGCATTCATCGCGCTGTGATTTTCATTGCAAGCCAAAGGAAGAATCCCAGCGATTTTTCCACTGCGAGGAAAGACCGTGGCGTGAGAGGGAGATACCATGGAGGATGGTTGGTCATTTCTAATGTATTTTTATGCAAACGACTTCCGCTTCCGCCCTGGGACAGGCACTAGTCCGATCCCGAAGGAAAGCGGATGGAGAAATCAAAGTAATAAACACACTGCTCGGTGGAAGCTCCCTAGCGTATATAAAACGGGTCATTTAAAGTCGAACATCGGTTCGGTTCGAGAGGAGAAGAGGAGGGGCTTTTCCTTCATTTTCCAAGGGGAATGGGAGGGCCGTGGCGATGCACTTTTATGTGCATCATTGACCAAAACACGAGCGGAGCAGTTAAAATCGGTCGACCTTTTATAATGGGGCCATCCACAATTGGTGCCAAAAAAGGAAAACCAAACCGGCCGAAAGTGAAGCGGAAAAATGGGCAAGAACAAAATCTGCATTAAATCACGGGAGTGCTTGTTTCACTTGTAATCCATAAAGAGGGAAACTATTTAAAAGAAAACAATTCCAACTGCATTGTAAAATGGTTCAAAATTTTTGTTTAAAGCCATTGCATTGCTTTTCCTATCAAAAGGTTGTGCATTTCCTAGCAACATGTGTTGGTGCATCTGTTGGAAAATTCTTTTTTCTCGTACAAGTTTATCATTTTTCCCGCCACCGCTCGGTCTCGAGGCAACAAAGTATCTGCGCAAGACGTTCGACCGTTCGCATTACTCTTCATTAGAAGAAGAACTCATTATAAACTTCGGTAGGGGCGGAAAATGCGCTTCAGAAACTATCGCACACAGCTTCGCATAGTTTGCTTCTGTTGCTTTAGTTCGGTTCTTTTCCCACCGAAACCGGGAAATATACTCTCGAGCGTGGTTCGATGGTTTCCCGTATTATTTGCCGCCAACGTTTGGCGCACCAGCAGCAGCTTCAAAGACCAGGACAGGTCGCTTTCCATTCCCGTTAGTATTAGTAGTGCTGACCACCTTCCCTCACTGCTTTTCCTCCCACCATTTCTGGTGGAGAAAAGTTCCGTGCCGCAGAATTCCGTGATTTGTAAACCGATCTCCATAAACTGTTGGCTTCCTTGGAACCGAGAGAGTTCTGTTGGAAACCCACACACTTATCCCACCGTGAGGTGCGTGGAAAACTTTTACGACAGGTATGCTCATCCCCTCGGTAAAGGTAAACGAAAGAGGCGAGCACACTTTCTGTTGCTGCTGCTGCTGCGTAATTTAGTGTTTTCCCAGATTTTTCCGCCTTTCTATGGCTCATTGACTGGACGTGACACATTCATAGGGTTTCTCAGTTGGCACGCAAACAAGCACGTGGGTTTATCGCATACGCTTACACGCGGGCACCCGATTTTTTTCCCAGCCCATATACCAACTTTTCTTGGATATGAAACAGCGAAGGATGGGAGGAAAATCGTGCGCGAAGTGCCACCACCGTGACCTGGCGTTTGTGGAGCAGCGGAACGGGCCGAGGAAGGAGTTGGTGGAGTGAGATTTATGTTCTGAAAGCCATCCTATTTCCCGTTTCCCCCTACTGGCCTTCGGGAAAGCTCGAACGGCGAAAGGTGAAAAGAATCCTTGCTGCACCGAAAAGCGTAGGTAGTCCATGCTTGACTCGGTAGTTTTCCACCACTAGCGAGTTTTTCCATCGCCCATTTTCCATTTCCCTCGTGCCGTTGGTGGTGTATGGAGAGGCTCCAAGGTTGCATTCAGCGGCGACTACGTGACAATATGATGGCCTGACATGGACATGCAAGAGTTATCCACGGTCATTAAGCTTTGAATGTAGAAAATGAGGGAGTTGAACATTACATGTGGTAATTAAACGTTCATTGCAAAATGCAAACATGCACACGGAAATGGCAGTTTAAAACATACCTTCAATATTGCGATAAGAGGAAAAATGGAATCAATCAAGAAGCGATTGTTTTCATGCTCGAAAGCGAACTTCCATATTTGTGCGTTTGGTATCTGTTTTTGCGCAGCAGAAAACCACTGAACTCTCCCACTCAACAACACGCTTTTTAACACCTGATCTAGCTCGTTTGTTCTCGTTTTGGAAGGGAAAGGTCTTTTTGTCAGCGAGCGAGCATAAATTTTTCGCTGAAGCTGTAACCCAACCGTGTCTAGACACGCCTTCACGTCTAGGTGTTGCGTTGCAGCGTCGGGGAGAAGGAAAACGATCAGGTTGCATGCAAGCTAATGCCTTCAGAAAACCTCCTGGCACGTGTGGGCAGTCCGAAGTGCTTGCCGGGAAATCTTCCCCCGGCCAAAGCTCGACATCTTTGCATGCGTTGGATGGATGATGGTGCACGTCAACCTTTGCATGCACTCGGTGCAGTCAAATGCGTCCGATACGTTGCATAACCGAAATATTAACCTGACCATATGGTAAAGGTCAGCGGTAGCATCTCGTAAGACCGGAGCATACCACGCGCTATCCATTTTCTTCCACGAAACCCATCAGTCTCACTTTATGGATTACCTCTGTCCAACCTGAGGTCGAGGAAGAGGTTCATGTGGACATTTACAGCCCCTCGGGTGTTGGCAGTAAAAAATATGGACAGCTTAACTTTGTATCCTCTGCTTACATTTGCGCCATTTTCACCGGTGCAGGCAGAGGTGGCAGATAAAAATGGCCAGTAAAATCAAATTTCCTACCCCATACAGAGCTTAGGGCGCGCGTGGATGTTCCATTGTCTACTTTATTGATATCTTGCTTTTACTTCTGTCATGTTCTTTTGCATAATACGATGGTGTTCTCTGAAACATCAACCTTCGTACACTATTTTTCATTTGTTTTTTTTTTCAAGGTGAGTAATGCACTATTACCCTTTGGAAAATCCATCATCATTTTCACAAGAAACGAGGGCAACCCACCATACACATCAGGTAATAGGATTTTCCACGGTTTTCCTCCACCTTATCCGTTCCACGTTATCCCAGTTATCCGTTCCACGAGAAATTATGACCCCCCCCCCCTCCCCCCCTTACGAATGTGTCCCACGTTCCACCGGGAAATGGGCACTCCAGTGACCCATTCTTGGGAAATGTTTTTTTATTCCCTTTCCTGTCATCCGTCTTTCAAGGGAGTGTTGATGCAGGAGTTTATTTCGCTTTTAATTAACCGTTTATTGCCGAACGAATGTCCCCGTGTTGGAACGGTCTTCGGGATATTTTCATGACGCAGCACGCGGAGGTCAACGCAACGAAATGCTTCGATTAACTGGTTATCAGGTTGTGTGAACTTTGACATTTCGAAAGAAAAGTGAGCGCCAAAATTTGTTGTTCGGTTTTTCTGTTGTGAACGTTCATGAAATTTTCCCTTATGACTGGGAGTGTTTTTTCGGTTATACCTGCTCCAATTTTTTCCCACCTTCACTCATCGAAAAGGATTTAGCAGGGGAATTTTCTTGGCTGGTTTTCGAACGCCTACAGAGTATGGAATTAATGTGTTTTCCCACCCGGCAGATGCAGCCACACTTTGAGACAATGCAACACTCAACCCGAATGTGCAGCAGTCGGGAAACTGCATTTACACTCGTGCTAGGCGGTGACGCCTCCGACGTTCATTAAAATCTCAACCCGCGGCGTGTAATTACCACCGAAGGTGTTTTAAAGGTATTAACACTCCGGGTCCGACCCGAAGGGCTCGGAGACGATTTCGAAAGGCCAGGCCAGACTTTATGCCTCCGTTGTGCTGCAGGGAAACGAGCGCATGGGAGCGGACGGATTATGGGAAATGTGTAATTTCATTAAAAGCCCGTGTTTGCTCACGACCTGCGCCACAAAGTAGACACAAGCGCGATCCACGGGCGGAAACACACACCGTCGTTATCCGTTTCCAGCCCCGACACGCGAGCTATTCGACTGTAATCTCCCGCCCCGTTTCTTTACTTTTGAATCATATTTCGGCTCGGCTCGCGTAGGCCTCTCCTGGTTTGGGAGGTGTGGGACCTTTTTTACTACCCTCCGAACCACCGTTCATCGGTTAAGGCTAATTACATTCCCTGGAATGTCCAACCCTAAGCCGTGCCGTGGCCGCAAGCGACCTTTTGTCGAGTTTCGCGAAACTAGATGACGCTGAAAGTCCACTCGGCAGAGCCGATCGAGTACACTCGCGTGTTGAACGGGCTGGGGACACCGACTCTGCACATCGAGCACACATCGCTTCCAAATCAACCTCTAGTAGTTGCGTGGGTCGGCCATCGTTGACTGGGTAGCTTTTAACAAATAGTTTGCTCTTCAAACCAATTTATCATTTGTGGTCACCTTATAGCAAACGACATGATTAGGTGGATCAATGTTATCTGATTGGTAAGTGGATTAATAATAAAACTTGTTTACGGAGAAAATGTCATAACTAGTGAATAATATGTCCTAAAAACGAGTGATGATTATATGCATAAAAGTTTACGGGTAAAGTTTACTATTGGATTTGGAACAGTTGGATTCGTCGTAAAAAGATTTGGTTTGAAATTCTACGTGTTCTTTTAAAGATTTAGCTGCATACATAAAAAGTTTCCATATTTCCAGTATTTATCTAAATATACTGATTTTTACAGAAGCTTTCAAACCTGGATCAGAAGCAAAATTCAATAGCAAAGCGATTTCCGACCTGCCATCTGACCCCTCGTTCAACGCGAGCTACAAACGCAGCAAGGTACACATCATTTCACCCTCCCTTCTAAACGCAACGTTCAATTTGCGCTAAAATTGATGCCTGTAAGATGGAAAATATAGCTCCCACACATGACCCTGCCGATGGCCACGCCTCGCCATGCCGAGGCACTTTCACGATGGAAAAACAGAGCACGAAAGGAATACGATTCCGGGTAGCTCTCTTTCCTCTGTAATCAAATTCAACACCAACAGATGTTCTAGGACTTACAGCCGTATCAAGCTAGTTTCCAAAAGCTGGGAAACTTCTCACACAAAACGTTCCCTGAACAGATGTGGACGTTGGGTTGTTACATTTGCAAACATCTTTAATGAACATGGTATCGTAGTGTAGCTGTTAGTTATGAAGAATCCTCTGTGTCCAGCGCATGAGTTTCCGAATGCTCATTTACTCAGAATCCCGCACGTGATTTGGATATCACTTAGTCTCATCTTTACATGGAATACTTCAAAAAATTAGATTCTCTTTAAACGAATAGAAAATTAATTGAGTGAGTGTAGAAAACGGATATCTAGAAATTAAACTTGTTAAAACCGCTGTAACATTTCGGCGGTTCCAACGGAGCTGGCCGAACGTAAACGTCGCAGTGACGGCGATGTTTTAAGATGTAATAAAAAGGAGCGAAGGATACGCCTTCGCCCTCTTTTGAACGAAACACGGTAAAAGCCAGACGATTTTTTGGAGTACAGCGTTACACGTACCGCGTTATAAACTTAAATAAGGTGCAGTAAAGTAGTCGGCCAAGAAAGCTTGAAACCGTTTATCTTTATTCCGTTCGGAGCCGTGTTAAAGACTGATTTCGTCTTTAACAAAACTAATCTTTAAGGGAAATATTAAGAAATTGAAACTGGGCATAACCTGCCAATGTCAGAAACAGTAATGAAAGAAATCGCTTCAAAACTGGACTGTTCTGCGTTCACTAAACTTAGTTAAGAATAATGGGAAAACTTGGTGAAGCAACAAAACACCATGCGAATGAATGGTTGTGGCTCGTATGCCTGTTTGCGAGTTTACTTTTCCATGAATGAGAAAGTCAGTAGAGCCCCAAAAAAGTTGACGTAGGCTTTTCGGGGCCGCCGGTGCTGTGAAAGGGAAAAAGTAATGAAAATGGTCCCTCCCCAGTGGAAACAAGGCGGCCACTCGTCGAATGGAAAATGATGGTAACCGTTTGATTCCAAAGGTTCACGACGTGCCGATGTTCGGCTACAATTCCTCCGAGAATCGGCTTTTCCTGGGGCACCGCGTGCAACCAGTGTGAAAGTCAAAGCTTTTCCGGTGCGCCGCGAGAGCAAAGTGTGGGAAAAGAGTAATAATGTGTTTTTTTTCACTCATAAACACATACACTCACACTCGCAGACAATGATGTTCACATCAATTGAGGAGAGCAGGAAGGGGAGAAAAGATGGCGAGGATTGGTAATAACAATACCGAGCTTTTGCTTACGTCAAACGAAGGAAACGAAGTCGAGCGATATATCCAAAGCTTTCTTCCGTCCTCCATCGCATGTCTCGGTTCATTCTAATCCTCTGCAGCTCCTTCCTTCCCCTCTCCCATGGGAGGATTTTGCACCGGTTCTATTGTCTTCCCCTATAATCGCATCAAAGACTCTCACGGACCCGCGACTGTATAACTCACATTTATTACTCGGCTGGTTTTTCCTTTTTCCTTGTTTTTCTTGCATGAGTGAGAGGATAGCTTCAGGCTAGGCGTGGGCAAGGGTGGAAAGGGGTGAAAAGGGATGTTAGGGTTCGAAACGTACGTCACTTGATGACTCGCGCTAGCGGAAAACATCAGAAGGCTGCGTGGGTGTCGAAATGAAGCAAGCAGGAGCATAACAACATGTTCGAAAAAACCGCTGACCCTGTTGTGTGTTGAATCATGTTTACAAAAACAGGAAGGGGCAGCTTGCAGTGAGTGAGTGTATGATTTTCCCCAACCGAGGGAAGTTAGTTTCGGACGAAGGTTCTATCATGGGGAAAATCCGAAAACTCATTTCATAAATGCTTAATCCATTCCCCAGCAGCACAGAATTTAAGCATCGAATAGAAGATCTTCGAACGCTTAAATTACGATCTCATAACATTTTTCGGTTAGAAAATTAAAAAATCAAATTTACAGCTACTTTTTTGGTTTTATTTGAATTTTTTGTTGTTTCTATTACAACAGACATTTTTTCAAAAAAATTTCAAACTAAATTTTTATGTCCCGAACGCTCTTCCGCTGCACTCAAATCGTTGTTTCTTCAAGTTTGTTGACTCTGTAAGATAAAACACCATATTATTTCAAAAGCTTGACTAAAATTTAATCGAATACTTACATTGTTTGTTGATATAGCTGCTATTGGTAAGCAAACTATGGAGTTCATCCTTCTTTTAGTTGATTCTGTTGAGCATGAGCTGTGAGTGGAGAATATTTATCGATATTAAACAACATATTGAAAGTTTAACAGTTTTTACAAACTTTGACTTACATGCAGAAACAAGGGTAGTGTTCCGTTCATAATATGCTTCCTCCGTCGCACTTTCACTGTCTTCATAAACGATTATTTCCTCTGTTTATGAAGATTTCTCTGTTGTTTTATGGATCTCCAGGAATATGACCAACGACAACCTCGTATCCTCTATGAAGCATTTGTAAGATGTGCAAAGGAAGCGTACGCCAGATGGGAAGGATGGATCTGCAAAATGCAAAAATGTCTTACGTGACGCTCACTTGATTCAAGGGGCACAAACACTGTCCGCGTCAGTGGTCGGAACGACGAACGCAGGAATTGTACCGCAACGGCACCATTTCCGTTGAAAGGCGCATCTAATCTGCAATAAAACATTGTTGAGTTTTATTGGGTTCGTACATTACCAACATCCAACTGCATCCAACTTACCATTCCACCTCTGAAATGTACACAAACATTCCTCAATTACATTCCTCTTTGCTTCTCGTACAGGTTTGCCGCACGATCCACATGTTCCTTGTAGGGAAAACACGTTCACTGTCTCGAATCTTATAATGAACACCCACTTTTTACGTAAATTTTGCGGATTGAAGTAAAATTCTTCCTTAATTCCAAATTGATTTTTCAACAGCAAGCTTCAACGAGAGGAAATAAGGAGGTGAGTTCATAATGTGATTGAATTTGGAATGTGATATTGAACGTGAGTTTTTCCTACTGTTGTGAGCGAAAAGCTATTTTTTCACTATCTTCATCAAAAACCATTCGTAGGCAGACGATAATGAATGTTAAACAATACGTTTAATGTTTTATGATTTAATCAACGTGATTTGCCCTAGATGGTGCAACCTCCTTATTATGTGTGAGCATCGTGGAGCACACTAGCACCCCCTCTGAATGTTCCTGTGTGACGCGGATGGGTTTGGAACCTTGTGCCATATCTGAACGTCGCGTAATTTTAGAGAATTGTTACTATGGCTGTATTACGCTGCAGAATTTAAGGCCGTTGGGGTAATAAAATTGTGAAATAAGGGGGATTCGTGGGCCCTCCTCATACCACACCCCCAGGTTGATATCACCTATTGCATACATTTAGGTACATCCGCTCACAAATAGTGTAGCCACGACAGTGATTTCGGATGGGGGGGCTTCATTTAGGATTTTACCATAAAAGCTTCTTCAAGAAGCGCAAGAGTTTCGTTGTAAATTGCTTTAGCTTCGAATCAGAATTCGTTGTAAATTGCTTGAGCTTCGAATTATTTATAATTGTTTGCGGTCTATACCTTCTATAGGGTGTTTTCTTTAAGTTTACATCTATCTATTTTGTCTAATCTTGATATTTGTAATTCGAATAATTTATCCTTTTCAATGCCATTAGTCTAATCATTCTTTCAATATTTCACTATGACAAACCTTGTCCTATTTTGTTATTGTTATAGTTGTAAAAAAATCGTAAACTTATCTTTTCGTTTACAGTAAATGCATGGAGCGTCGAATAATCGTCCATTAAAATTCATCTGTGTCTTATAGGGTACATCATAAATTGAATAATTGAATAAGAAGCTAATTTACGGCACTATATGGAGACGATACAAATTGTTGTTCCGAATGGAGGGGGAAGCACTGTTCGCGTACGCAATATCAGTCCGCAGTTTACGTCATTCAGTTTTATCACTCGGCCACAAAACGGCTAATGAGTTTGTGCCAAACGACACTAAACGGAGATAGTGACCATAAATTGGTAAACGCTATTTATAAGATGCGCTATGATGCGCTCCAGAGCACTTTCTCCCTTACGGTATGAAAGTAGTTATTTTTATTTTTACTTTGCACATCCATTATTTCGTTCGATGGATGGAATTTGATGATTGCGATCTATTTTTAAGCGCGTGAATATTCAAAAACTGTTTTGCTTGCTTATTGAGCAGCAAAGCTGCTTAAACTTTTAAATGTTTATGAAGTACTAGCTTGAAGCCCCGGCGATGCTCGAGAAGAGACTTCATATGGAAATAGCGCGATTGGTAGAAAAATTCGACACGTACTTTACGATGATTCAAGTAGCGATATTTCCTCACATTTTTTAACTTGTACTATGGTTCCTCGGCAAGACTACGGCTTCGCTGTTGGTAAACCCGTGTTCGAGTCCCGTTTCCACTAAGAGTCAAATTGAATAAAGCATGCATCTCGTGCTATTAAAGAAGAAGGGTTTATTGCCTCTTCTCATCACGGGACTTTGAAACTGAGAGTTATAAGAATTTTAAGATTAAGATTCTAGCGGGAGGCGATCCTTTACATTTTCGGCGCATCGCGGCCCTAATGGAGGCGCCTGGTGTTTTATGATACTTGTTTCACCTCTTGCGGTAAATATTCTCAGCCATCGCGAAGGGTTGGTCATATTTTGGGCTCACCGACTCCTGGTTCTCACCTTTGTCACGCGAGGAGAAAAAGGAGAATGAGAACGGGGAAAAAAAGAAAAAGCACGGAAAAACAAACCACCATACAAACACATCCAGCCGCGGTGAGCAAACATCGTCGTTGAGTGTACACGAATGAATTCGATGGGAAGGAAAATTCCATTGCTTCGATGATGAAGAAGGGAAGGAAGGAAAAGAAGAGGAGAGAGAGAGAGGGAGAGAGTAGGAGAAGGATGAAACCTGCTGGTCCGGGTCTGGGCCGCCGGAAGACAGGAAGCCTGCTTGGTGCTGCTGAGAACAGCCGATGACGATGACGACACGACATAACGTCGCGAAAAACACGCCACACCCCACGCCCACCGTCCACGTTGGCTCCCTCTCTTCCTCCCCCAAACCCATCCTCGACGGAGCACGTGCAAAAAGGAACCGTTGCCCAGCGGCGATACCTTCCTGAATGGACCTGTCCCTCGCGGGCATCACGCAGGCGCACAACGAGCACATCGTATGCGCTTTTGCTTCTGCCTACGCTCGAAATCCACTCCGGGTCTTTCCCATCCTCATCCACCTCCTCCCCCCCCCTCCCACCACTTCCTGGCACACGGAGGGGAAAAAGCTCCCGAACCCGAACGCGACGAGTTATCATTTTTCTTTCTTTTTTCCGGGACGAGTGTCGAATGCCGAAAACAACGACCACGCGCTTGCTTTCCTCAGACTCGATGGCTAGCCCTGGTGAGTGCCTTCGGTGGCCGATCTGGGAGTCGACCGACGATCCGAGCCACCGGACGATGAGAGCTGCTAAAACCGAACCGAGCTGCGTTCGCGTCCGTTCATTCGCGTTCCATCCCTTGACGAGGCTAGTAGCGTGTTCACGGTTCCGGCAAGCGCGCGTCATGGCCAAAGCGGCCTCCAAGGGTGGTCACACTTACCCCCTACTCGGTAGTACCGCCAGCAGCGGTGAGCGCAGACTGGAAGCACCAGCGACGACCGCCACTCCAGCAGCAGTCCAGCAGTGAGGAGCCTCCACAAAGCCCGCAAGGATAAACGACTACTCGTGAAGTGTGAAGTGTGCGAATTGTGCGAAGCGTGTGTGCGATGCAGGGCAGCTGTGCTGGTTGTCACAGTACAGTTCCTGTTGTTGTTGTTGTTATCGGGTAGGAAAAGTCCCAAATCCTAAGCTGGTGACCCGCTTCTCCGACTGCCAACAGACAGACAGACAGACAGACAGCTACAGCTCTCCAACAAATGTTAGCCAATATTCGGCAGTGGAGGAATTTACAAGCGATTCACAACTAACAGAGTGGCGACTGTGGCGTTCGGTGGATCGATTCCGTAGATAAAAGGGGAAAAAAACACACACAAACACACAATACCACAAGGATACGCTGCCACGACTTGGCAACTTACACATAATCTGTAATTATCTGGTCCGTGCTCCGTGTTCCTGTGCCTGTGGAAAACTCGTACCGTTCCGTTTCATTCCCTTCCGTGACAATTCCGTGTGTACGTGTGCGCGCCCGCGTGTGTCGGTGGGAGTGTGTGCGGGCCCGTTGGTCCGCGATGTTCGCAGCGGTGGCAGTGAACAACGGCGTGCGATTCGTGTGCGATGTTGGGGAGAGGTTCGCAGATGCGACATCAGACGAAATCCCATAAAACGGCAGGTGGAAGTCGGCCATCGCCTCGCGGAGGGTAAAACACATTGTACGTGCTGGTGCGAAGCCAATCGACAAAAGGTGGCAAAAGGTCCGCTCCACCAGCCTGTTTGAGTTCGGGAACGGAAAGCAAACAAGCAGACAAGTGTCTTCCTCCCGGTGGAGTTGGTAGAGTTCGTTCGTAGAATCTCCCGGACTGTGGCGAAGAGGCACTTGTGTAGGGAACGGGGGAAGGAACAGTGATGTACGAACCTGCCCGGGTCAGGATAGTCGTTGCCTACCGACGGCCGAGAAGTGAGCGCTGAGCGTGAACGTGTTCAATTAGTTAGACAACTTGGCGTTGCTATTTCCGGTGTACTGACTACCGTCGTTTGACTCAGCAAAGAAGTCCGAAGTACTTGAGCGCGTGTCGAGATCCCACCAAGGGATGCATTCCAAACGAACCGAGCCACCACCAGTGTAGCGTTTCTCCTTTCTCACCTGAAACCTGCAAACCCCGGCGGAAGCAGTGAAAGTTCTTGAAAGAAAAAGATTTCGACTTACCTGGTCGAAATTAGATCCACTCCTAGAAACCTTCCCGCAGTGTTGAGCTTCGGACGTACCGCCGTGCAAAGTTGAATTCGCTTTACCCTACGCCTACTCCAGGGCTCAAGGTTGAAGGCCCATCTTCGTCAATCCCGAAGGAGACGCTTCACGAACCCGGGAAACTTGTAGTCTCGACCGGAGCCGGAAAACCTGTTGAATTTGGACCGACGCGACTGACAGGGCAGGGGAGGTCGGTTGAGGTTCTCCGGAGTCCGGAGTTCGCCTACGCGCAGATACACACACGCCAGGGGTCTGCCGAAGTCCCAGAGGGAGCGTTCGAGCGGGTTCGCGTCAAAGCGATTTCCCGGTAGTGCGTGCGTGTGTGCGAGTGTAAGTCGGTGTGTGCTTGTGCGTGCGTGTGTGTGTGTGTGTGTCATACGGGTTGCGTGCGTACGTTCGTTGGTGCGTGCGTGCGTGCGAGTGGCAGAGGTTAAAAATGATGCGAGAAATTCTACCGATCCTGGCGTACATGAGCGTGCTCTCGAGTACGTACTCGCTGCATATGGCACGCGATGCCTACATCAAGCCACCGCCCCCGCCGCCGCCCGCACAGCTCCTGGACGACCTGGACGACATGTCGGAGCTGCTGGCCGCCGAGAACAGCGTCGACCTGATGCGACCCGGGGCTGGCGGTGGCGTGCGCGCCATGATGGGTTCGGTCCACCAGAAGCTGGGCGCTCATCTGGCGCACGGAGGAGGAGGCACAGCAGGTGGCAGTAGTAGCAGTAGCAACAGCATCGGAGGCAACACTGCCCTGACCTCCGCTGATGGCGTCCGGGAGGGGATGCTCCGTCACTCCGGAGGAGGAGCTGGAATCGAAGCGGCGGGCGTCATCCACGGAATTACAAGCAATGAGCTGCCAGAGCTGAGTCCTCCACCGGCGCACCTGTCGTCGGCGGGGATGCGCCACGGTCCGATCGGTCCCCTCGTCGGTCAGCCGCCCCGAGGTCTTCAGGAACTATTCGGTGTCCAAACCAACTTCGACATCCGCGCGGCGCAGCAGCAACTCTCGCGTGAAGGTGCTCACGTCAGTGCGCCCTCGTACGGCATCGCCAGCCAATCCGCCGCCTCCGGCAGTGGCACGTCCAGTGGCGGCTCGTCCAGCATGGACGACCGAGACGACGACGACAACGGGGGCGAGGTGGGCGACGGCCTGAGTGGCGCCACGGTAGACGCCAGCCAGCAGCAACAGCAACAGCAGCGGTCGGCGACGAGCAGCAAACGCGCGTCACCCACCGGCGCCCGCAACAAGATGATGGCCGACTCGGCGCAGGACTCCGGCGCCGGCAGCAGTCTGCCGTCGATTCCGCACGGCATCGCCAACCAGCTGATGCTGCGCAGTACCCGCGGCCAGCGGCAGTACGACGTTCCACAGATCGGTAAGTACCTGCCCGCTGCCATACCTGAGAAGTTCTAATCCATTTGCTTTGGTAGATTCAGAGGCAATGCTTCTGATTTTGTACTGTAGAGCCTCAAGTTACGAACCTGTAAATGTATTTATTACAACCTAATTCCGAAGAGTATAGTCACTATATCTGACATGAACTTTTGAGGATTTCGCTTCAAACTGTTACAACACAGCATCAAGTTTTCATTGCTGTCAAAAACCAAGATGGCCACGGCTTGCTTGGGCTAAGTTGCTTCTAACGATGAGAGTGATCCGCATTGCTTTGCAAATTGAATTTCTTGCACTCCTTCTCGCATCCCCTGGTGGGGTTTTCCATGAAGCTATCTTCATCAAGCCAGGTGAAGTTCTATGTAGCGTGCTATGTAAAATATCGAATTCTTGTCGCTAAGCAAATGCTGCCGAACGCTGCTGGTTGGGAGCCGTGGAAATCATGGGAAAACATTTGCTGAAGAAAGAACATTCCGGAAAAGTCTGCTGCCGGGACGTTTCTTTCTACACTGAACGTTTTATGGAAAGCGAACCAGCGAACTCTTCGAGCTGGGTTGGTTTTCTAGTAATTCAGATCCATAAACCTTCTTCTGCTTTTGATTTCGTAAAGCCAAATTTGAAAAGCGCGTGCAGCTACGTTCACCGTTCTCCAACAAGTGGAGCGATCCATGGTTTATGGAAAGCCCTCGCTCTCTCGCCATTCCGTTTGTGGGGGAGTTGGGAATTAAATCAAATTACGTACTAAAAATGGTTACGACAATCAAATCAAAATGGATGCCATCGTTCATGCTGACCGTTTGTTGCACCGACGCTTCCTCCCGGGGATGTCGCATCACACGTTCGTGACATAAATCCGAGCTAATCCCAAAACTGAGGGCCTGGATCCTCGTCGACGTACTGATGTCGGTGGAGCTGAAAAAGAAAAGGGTATGGCAAGTCGTTTGTGTTGGGATGGGTAAAGTGCCCGATGAGGAATGCCAAGCGTTTGCCGCGACTCCGACGCTTTGTCTGTACGGCAGCACGTCTAATGTCACGTCGCAATTGCGCTCGTGCGCGAAGAGAAAAGAGAATTTGCGAAAAGCAAAAATGACGAAATGGAAAGGAAAACGGTTCCGTCAGTTATGTACCGATCCGCTGGAGATGATCATACATACGCACACCCACACACAAAACCCAGAGGGCGATCATGGAAAAAGCAAGGAAAGACGTGTGTTCAACGTCAAAGGCAGCCGTGGTCGGCATCGTAAATTGGCATGCTCGTTTGTCACCACACACTGTCAAATAAAAGGGAGAACCGAAAATACCCCGAAGAACCTCCGGCTCCTTCCGCCATCGTTGTGGCCAACAATGCGGCGTCTCCGGCGTCTTTGTGGACGAGGTGATATTTTATTTCCACATTTAATGATCTGCCGGAGGCTTTCGTTTGCCAATTTTTCTCGCGCTCGTGTCTTTTTTTGTTTCGTCGTCAGCTTCCGCAAATTCGCCAGATCCACTCGACGTCGCAAATTTTCCCGGCCGGTGCTTTTTCCAACAATTTATTGCCACACTGCCTAGGGCGCTTGCCTTTTTTCTCGGTGTGACTCGGTATGAATGTATGACAGGTATTTTTGAAAACATGGATAATAAAGACTGTCGGTTATTTCGCTATCCCACCGCATTTCCTTCGCAGGTAATGTTGGGCTTATGTACCTACAATAATGGCGTTCAGTAAAGCCATGGGAGTCCCAGCAACTACGGAAGCCGGAACCGAGGTGGCCATGGATCTCACCACTACACGATCGAGGCTTATCGGAGACATGGTGCGAGCAATGAGACGGCGGATGGTTTCTGCATTCCGATGAACTGAGGGGTTTTTGTGTTTGTTGTACAACTGGTTCGCCGGTACGTGACGGGATTCATGGTCGGTGAAAAATCTCCGTCCACGTAAGCCGCGGAAAAAAGCGTGCTCACCTGTGTGTTTTAGAATAAACGATGCGGTTCAACAAAGTTGATTGTGGTGGCGGCTTTTTCTAAGACAATGCAAGAAATACTTATTGTTGAAATCGCTGTGTCGGTCGGTTTCAACGAAGCTGTTCGAACGATAACGTCGCCGTGACGGTGATGTTTTTGTTACGTTATAAAAAGGAGCGAATGATGCGCCTTCGCCCTTTTTGATCACGAATATTAGAAGCCAGACAATTTGTTGGCGTTATCAGCTGTTTGTAACACAAATTATCGTGAAATAAACCACAAGATTCGGCAAGAAAAGCTGGTCGTTATATTATTCGCAAAGAGCCGAGTTTTAGACGGATCTGTCTTTAACACTTATTGAACTATGCTATCTTTATATTTCGTTTTTCTGCGACTGGAGTGAAGTACTTCACATTGTTGTTTTGTTGAAAATAAATTATTGAAAATCTGTGAAGTATTGATTTTACTTGTCAATGTAAGAGAGTAAAGAACTAGAACGTAGAGTAAAGAACTAGACGAGCCGCTTTCATAAAAAGAAGCTTGAACTCAGAGAAACTACTTAAGTCAGAACTTTATAGAAAAACCTACAAAATACACATACCTAAAACTTACAGTTATTTATGTTCAGCTAAATCCATCCTTACCTTAACTATAGTACCAATGTGTTTATGATGAGTTAGTTTTATTGATCATATTTTTGTATATTTTTGCTGATGCTGAAACGAGTTCCTGGCGAAATTTATTTAAACCCTGAGGTTAGGAAATTTGTAAATAAAATGATGGGCAACAACTGTGAAGCATTGAAGTCCACGACGTTTTATAAAATTTTTACGTGACTCAACCATTTCACGCATATAGTTAAGTGTTCCTTTTTATGTATGTGTTCTGTGAAGAGAAAACACTCGGTGGAACCAAGCTGTGCGTTTTTACGCTCCAAATTGTCAATTTTCCCTAATGGCGTACCTGTGACGCCTTTCACATATCATTTTCCGATAATCTTCGTAACGATAAAATCGCTCACCAGGAGAGCCAAACCATGTAGTTTGTATACAGTGAGAAGGAGAGAGATAGATCTACATAATTCGTACATTTCTAGGAGGAATTACTTCCTGCTGTTCGTCCCGTGGTTAAGCGCACATCATTTTATTCTTCGTTTTTTTTTTATTTTGGTGTGGTAACATAACCTAATCTTTGGTGTTGTTAACGTCGAACCTTATAGGCAGCATCGTTTCGGAAATTCACACACATTCCCAGCTGGAGGATGATTTGCATTATTCGGCCTTACCGAACCCACAAATTCCCGGTGAAATAGCCCTTAGTGTACACATACCAGCACACAAAACAGGGAGCAGCAACGGGAGTGCCCATAAAGGGAATGGCTGCCACGCCGGAGAAAGCGGAAAAGCTCACCTGTTGCGCAATTTCCTTCTATCTGGCGGTGATGCTTGTCACACGGCCGAAACAAAGAAAAATATCGGGAAAACGCCTACATGCGGGAAGGGACGTCGAATGAAGGAGTACGGGATGCGGAAATGCGAAACTCTCTGATGGGAATTATTTCCTCTTACCTCGGTCGACTTCCGTAGCCCGCCAACCCGAGAGGCATTCTCTATTGTCCAGGGTTGGCCGGTTTTACAAGGTTTTTCTTCTCGTGGAAAATGAGAGCGGGTGGGTAGCAATACTCATAAAACGCCTCATCTAGCAGCAACTGTAACGGAGAGGTGGAAAAGATCAGCACGACCGATTCCGAGAAACCTACACATACATACACATACACACTAACAGATCGACACTTTTGTGGGAGGCTTTATCGAACACCTGTAAAAGCGGGCGCTTCTGACAAAGTATGCTTTTTCCCGCTACGCTAGATAAAAGCTACGTCTTCCGTCTGCATGAGATACACATTCGGCATAAACTGACATGACCCGTCATTTTTTTCATTCTATTATCGTTGTGTGCGTGTGATCGCACTTCCTTTCTGTTTATGCCTCCGACATATTCGATTTTATAGCATAGAGAAATAAAATATCATTTGAAAATGATGTCTATTTCTTCTTACGATACGAAGTACCAGCCCAAACTGCAAACCGTAGTAGAATGCTTAGTGAAAATGCTTAGTAACACCATCTGGCTGCTGGAATTTACAACTTTCCTGTTTGATAATGAAACTGAAGAATGTTGAAGATATCGCCAATTGTCTAATCAAATTATGTGGTGGATAATAGAGCCACCTAAATTAAACGCCTAATGACGTTTAGCTAATACCGTGAGACTTATCTCTGTGGTTTTAATTTATTTCTGTTCACGAATGACAATATCATGGTTTGATTTTAAAATCTTAACGGATTCATAATCATATTTTTTCTGTGTGTTTAGATAATTTGAATTTTTTCATTATTGTTTTGATTAAACGTTATCTAGCTTATATCAGCTTGTCAGTAGGGACTATTTCAGAAGACGCTCGACTCGATCAAGTCTCTTGATTTCTATTTCCGAGTCATTGAGGAAAAACTCCGCTGTATTTCCACGTCCACGTCCACGGGGTTAACGTTTTAGAATGCGATCGGAAGCTGGAAACATATCAATCTTGATTAAAATATTAATGCCATAATCCTTCCCATGGGATTAGCGGAAACCCTTGCGGCATTCACTCGCCTCTCTTTTCCCGGGCAGCGCCATCTGGCGAACCCAGCCAACCCCAGATAAGGCGGGACTGAGATTAGCAACTACGAAAACGACAACGACGACGACGACGACGACGACGACGACGACGACGACGACGACGGTTAATTAAGGATAATGGGACAGATGAGTTAGGAAGCTGCTGGTGGTTGGGAGAGAGAAAATGGTTTCCAGTGTTCCTCAAGCCTTACAACGACCGGGGGCTGTATGAATTTATTGGATAGAGATACAACCGATCTGCCGGGGATTTTCCACCTGGCTCTAGCTAATGTAATTGAAGCTGATTGATTGAAGCGTCCAGTAGAGTCGGAGGAATGTCGGCCAGTGCCATGGAAATGGTTTTTTTCCAGGACATTTGTTTGTGTAGACATGCACTTTTATAACTATTGTTTGCAATTAAAAGATTCGAGGAACATCTACAAAAAAAAGTTTGATCGAGGCCAGGACATACCATCTTGTTTCAGCGCAGCAGATGGAAGGTAAACAATAAAGCCTACCAGTATCACAACTGCCGCCTCAACCGCTCTTGTAAGGATCGCTTTCCGCCCGATTTGCAGTATTTTATTGTCGTAAGGGAATCGGTGCACGAAAATTAGGTTCACGACGATAAAAATTCGGACAACTGGCAGAGCCTTTCTCGGACGTGGCTTGAAATTGCTGCGTGCTGTCCGGGGTTTTCTGCTATCGATGAAAATTTATGGCCCACGCCAACGGAAAAAGGGCAGGGGAAGCGATGGTGATAAGTGAACAGGTTACTGTTCATGATGCTAGCCCATCATGAGCATATGTGTGTGGTGTATGGGTAAGGAAAAGCTATCTGATCGCGTTGCCAGTGAAGGTAACGTTAATCTCAAGTCGTGGAGGTAACTCGAGTCGCTCGGAACAATGTTCCCAAGGTGCTGGAGGACAGCAACCTGTTCAGCCGAAGTGAACTCATAAGCATCGGATCTAATATTTCACGCGTGTCCAAGTGTTTTCAGTATTTTCTCCATAAACAATAACACTTGTACATGCGATGCGTAAAATGTCGACAGTAAGATAAAACGACTTGTATTGAATGCGCTTTAAAAACGGCTTTCAATTCATTTTCCACTCAAGTTGGCTCTCATTTCTTCGCTTTATTGCAAACCATCTGCCATAAATCATCCCTTTAAAATGGCATCAAAAAGGCCCTATGCTTAGACACATAATTGCACGACATTATCGAGCGTTAGTTGCTGCACGTACAAAAAAGTTTTGGGGAAAATATTGCAATAAATTTTATTGCCCGAACAAATTCGGTGTCCACCCACGTGGAGGGGTCGGAATAAAATGGCACTTGTTGTTGTTGATTTGTTTTATAGAGACTTTGAGCCTCTCGGTTACATTCGCCTCTTAAAATGGCACTCAAAATCCGCCCGCTCGAAATTATAAATCTCATTCATGGGATGTCTCCCCCCACCCACCCCCTCCCTTACCTCCTTCCCTCACTCAAAACTCACTTACAAGATGCTCCTTTCACCGAGCGATGCACTTTGCTAAGCATCATTTTCTTAGGCCGTTATTCATCAGCGTCCGTTCGACCATTATGGAAGTGTGTGACTGTATGCCTTTGCAGGTCAAGTTTCAGCAGGGAAAGTGGGTGGCGGAACCGACACTCCCGTCCATCCGTGGCTGTGGGTGGCATAATGTGTCTGTGTTTGCTTTTCCTCGCTTCGCGAAACGGAAGGGGTTTGTCATAAAAATGACTTGTCCGCCGAAAAGCTACACACACACACACACACACACACACACACACACACACACACAAACACACACACACACACACGGCTCCGGACAGATGATGGGAGCAGCTCGACGAAAACTGTGCGGCTTTTCCTCAGGCAGAGGCAGGCAGTTTGTCAACTTCAGTGCATTTTTGTCCACCCACGCCTGAGGGGAGTGAGAGGAGGATGCAATTTGTCGCAAACAAGCATCGCAGCTATGTGCGTGTGTGTGTGTTTGTGTGGACATGCTTTCCATCTTCCAACCACGGTCAGTCGAGCCGGCCATTTTGTATAAAATATCAATAACTCCGTCTGCGCGCAATAAAAAAGCGCTCGCAATTCGCATGCAATTCATTTTAGCAACCGGTTTTAGCACTTGGCGCTCGCGACTGTTGATGCATTGATTTGCACCCCGTTGGGAAAATGCGAGAAACCCCCCCGAATTGCACCGTATTCGAGCGCACGTTCCCTCGACTTTGGGGTTCGTTAGTCGCGTTCCAGATTTACTCGCTTTTGGCTCACGGCTCACTTCCACTTCAACAGGAATCTGGACGGTGCCCAGATTTTCCACATGCTCGGGCCGGGAAATGTCTTGAGCGGGTGAAAGGCTCCAAGCCGTCGAAATTGTGCCAACTTTTGCCTCCGTGTGTGCGTTTGTTATCGCAATCTGTCTGGAGCCACCCTCGCATGCGATTAGGAAGGGAAAGCGTAAAGGCAGGCGGATCGAGAGAGATCGAGGGGGGGGAGGGATTGAGTTCGCGAGGGTTCGCAGGGTTTCAGTCCATTCATACGCGCTTGCCAAAAACGATCAATCGTCGAGTGCGAGTCGAGTCCGGGGAAAGTTTTCCAGCAACGCTCCCGAGGACTTCTGCCCGAAAAAACAACTCGCCGAAGCCTTCGTTGAGGTGGACAGGTTTGTGACGCAGGTATGCCTGTTTTTTGCTTACTCACCCCGATCTCGGATTTGTCGGTAGCTGTTTTTCTTTCCCGGTGCGAACGGAGAAAAACACCTTTCGGGCGAGTTCCGAGTTCCGTTCGAATCGCACAACGAGCTCAACTCAAATACCACTCTTGGACCAGGAGCATGTGCATGTGTATGGGATTCTCACACGACGGAAAAAATGAAAATCCCATCCTCATACTCCTTCTTCACTGGTTTTGCATTGGGTCTTGATGGTGTGTGGGGTCCGCTTTACGTCCATTGCCCCGAGGAAAGACATCGACATTTATCGATTGTGAGCACGAGACCTAGCACACACACACACACACCGTCGCAGGGAAACTGTTTCAATTTGCTTCAGCCAAAGTGCTTGATTTCCCGGGGTGCACGATGCAACTTGCGGGGGCATGAACCCGCGCGAAGGTAATCTTTCGCTTGAATAAAACATGCAACGCTTTTCCTTGCCACAATACCATTTATTTTTATCGTTGCAGATTTTCTTTTCTCCGTGCGAGCCACTTCTCTTCCACCATGACATTTGAATGTTTTGACAGCACAATTTAACAGCATTTTGTTTCGTTTATTGAGTTGCACTCTATTATTTTGGTTGAACAGGGTAAACTCTTGAACGAAAAAGTGTTAATCGTAGGGCTTGTTTATTTTTATAACTGCTTTAAATTTGAAACTGACTTCGATCATAAATAATTTCAATTTTTAATGGCTAAATTTTAGTTAATAATAGTGTCAAAACGACAGGGCTGCATAGCGACAGCGTGAAACGTGAGCGGTAAGAATGCCTGGATGCCCCGCGGGAGTGACAACGTACTTACTTGCACATCTCACGGACCGGAGCCCACGGGGGCCTCCCTGGGGGCATAACAGGATATAAAAGGGACGCCCGAAAAGGGGGCAGGGAGTAAGGACCAAAAAACCGAGGAAATAAACCTTATTTTTACTGGTCAGTCGACCACGTCAGAAAACATTATTTGCCTAAGTTTTCATTCGCCAAGCCGAAAATTGTATTTACAACAAATAGGTATACTATGATGTAATTTCGAATTTTTGCATGCATTTCATTTTTCACATTTGGATCTTACATTGTAAAACATCACAAAAAATTGTCCTCATTGCTATAAACCGTTTAGGGAGTTCTCGGAATTTGAATAAAAATTACAATCCATAACGAAATAAACACATCCTGATAAAAATGAAAAAATGATCACAAGATAATAGGATTTCCCCGCATGGTAAAAAAAACCAAGTTCATTATTATTCCATCGTCTTGCATCGGTATTTTTAAGTTTCCCTCCCAATTTTTTGACATTTTTTTCGACGCCGAAAGGCGTTACGCATCGTCATGGTTGGCGCTTGGTTATTCCAGCTTCTTTGTGTACCTGCCCGGCACCGGTCAAGGGCACCATGGAAAATTCGTGGAAATCGCTCACTAACGAAAGGGAAACAATTTCACTGGTTCAGAGGAGAGCTTTCTCTTTTCCTTTTTTCACATCGACACATGCATAACATGCGGTTGGTTTGGTATGATTGGTTCGAATCGGTATTCATCAGCGGTGTAATTCAGCGATTTGCAAACGGTGGATGGATGTCGATAACTATTGCCAACCGTGATTGAACAGGAATGTCTCTCCGGGTTTTTTTTAATTGCACACTGATGAATATGAATATCGGAAAGTGAAGAGAACAAAACAAAAAACAGACACTCGCCGGCTTTTGTCTGACACGGGGCGGGCTTTTCATACCCATGGACGTCCATGTGGGTTTTGTTTTTGCGCCGTTGAGTGTAATTATTGCGAAATTGAATGATCGGTGTTACACTTCATTTGACACTTCCATTGAAATCCGGCTTGATTGCAAAACGCGTGGCAAAGGCCTTCCAATTCCACTGATTGAATGACATACGGTGAAAAGGAAATGATGTAGTCCATCCGGCAGTTGATGCGTATGTAGGGTGCATATGATAATTACGAAAAGTCAGCATGCAGCTTTCAGTTCTATTATGCTTCGGTTCTCGTCACTGCCCTTTTAACTGATTGCGGTGAAAAGCGTACTGGAAGGTAATGCTGGAAACTACTGACGTATCGAAAACGGGACAACTACACCGGAAACTCCAACCGCCAATCACTGCGTGCATTGTAAGCGAACTCCGAGCATTGTATGTATCTTTCCATGGAACGAGCGAATGATGCTGTGAATGGCAGCGGTTTTTCGCAACACATCTGTCAAAACGACTCAACTAAATCCCTTGAATGGGGACGGTTGCGAAAAAAGCGAACTGTGGCAGTTCTCGATTTCGCAGGAACGCCAGCCAACACCCGCGTCTCCGGGCGACTCCGATGATGAAATACATATTTATAGACGAGCACTCGTGTGCAAACATTTGTCCACCGCCACTTCCAGTTTCGGTAATGTTATGGCACTTCATCCATTTTTATTACTTCTACCGAACCGAACGTTCGGCGTGTTTCCAGGGAAGACACGCGTCCGGCTCGGGACGTGTCATCTGATTTTGCACAGGGCTTTCGCACTGACATCCAGGGGAAACATATATCTCGAACCACAAACGCTTGAACACGAGTTTCAAAGTGGCTTCTTGGAACTTTCGAAGCTCGCGTCGGTAAGGATCGTTTATCGTAATTAAAATCATTGGAACGATTTGAGGAGTAATACTTACTCGACTTCTCAAGTTGGCGTGGAGTAGATACTTCACAATTTAATTATGATTTGATTAGTGTACCCGGTTTTTACCGACAAAGATGTGGTCGACTTAAATGAGGTTTAGTAACCACAACGTTTAAATTATCTGATAAAAATGTAGATAAGGACTTGAACTAAGACATCCTTTATTTTACTGTCGTTTTATGTAAAAAAAATCAATCAGATTTTCTTTATACCTCTAGTTCAAAATTATACAAGACATTACTTTGTGCCACTCGTGGATTCGAATCTGTGAAACTCGAGTTCATAAAACACCGCCATAAAGAGAAGAAGCTGGTTCAATTCCTCGCGATCATATTGTTCCCTTGACCCTTGTTCTGCTCGAACAGCCGTAGTTCCGGGTGGCTGGACATAATTTTCCAAAGAAACGCCATCCCACTCCAGGTGTGGGTTGATTTTACACTTGCATCCGAACCGTTTTGCGGTTGTGCGACATACAATGTCAGACGGTGGAACATTGTCTGCCTCCGATGGGAGGCGATCCGATTGATTGGTCCACTCCTCGGTGGTTTGTGGTTTCGTGCTATCGTCCTCCTCCAAGGGAAATGCAGTTGGACGACCAGACCGGACATGGTCGTTTCGGGTCGCTGAACCGGACGTTCGCATGTGCCGGTGATTGATTCGCTGTAGCTGACTTCGGTGGCGTTCTTGGGAATTGGTGTTCGCAATTGACGACCATTGATTCTCCATCCGTGATTCGCGTTGCTCGCTGGTTACGATCTGATTATGGTGGCGATACACCCGATTAAGGAAGCGAGAATTCTCGCAATTTGTGATAGTTTCAGCAGCTAAATCGGCGGCTAGAATTCAAGAAAACACATTCCTACCCGGTCGTAAACCGTGCATAATCTCTGCCCCAAACCATCTCCAGCCGTTCTCGACATTGACCGAAATGAGTCTACGTCAATCCGATACCAAAAATGCGCCGCTAAATATTCAGGAACGAAGTGGGGTGGGAAACTAGAGGAGCAAGGAGGAAAACCTCGTACTGTGGTCAAGACACAACATGTCATTCGTACTGAAAATAGTATCCACCCAGCGAAGCACGAAAAAAGAAAAACGCTGGACCGACGACATTGCGACACACTTTCGTCATTAATCCTATATTTAGTGTGAACGGCGTCGGGTGTGTGAGAGTGTGAATGTTTTCAGAACGCCCCACCTATTTGTTGGCCGTCTTCTTCTCCTTTTTTTTGGGTTCGGTGTCGCATTGCAAAAATCACGCTCGAGCTCGAGGAACTTACCCACGATAAAGTTTCGTTACCCCCAAGAGTCGAGGAGTTTTCCCTTCGACGGAAACGGTGGGAAATGGGTGCGCCGAAACATTTCCTTCCAGTTGTGGTCAATCGCAAATGTCTTGTGACGAACGGCAGGTTTGTGGTGGCGGTGGCATAATTTCACATTTAGACTCGGTGCGCAACGTCAAATGAAAGAAAAGGCGAGGGTTCTTTTGGGGAAAACTACCGCTCGCGCGCGCTCTAGCCGCACTCGAGCATAATCACATCGCCAACAGGCCGAGCATAAAATCTAATCTCTGACCAGAAATTAATAAGATTAACCATTATTATTTAGCTGTATTAGGGTGTTCGTGTGGAAAGCGTGCGCTTCGAGTGATAGAAATAAACCGCCTTTCAAAAGTGGAACGCTCTAGCCAGGGTACGGGTTTTTTTATTTCGTCTACGTCTCGCTTTTCCGTTTGCCTTCTTTCCATATCCTGCCGTCGGAATCGAGCTTGCGGTGACGTTTCCGGCTCGCGTATGATTTCCATCGGGGTCGACAAATGACGCAAATCCGCCGACCGGTGAGGCCACCGAACTTGCCCTCAAGTAAGGGTGAGCTTTTCTTTTTCCTTCCCCCAATGGTCGCAGATAATTTAACAATTTAAATTTCCCTTGTAATTTATCGTGCCGATTCACGCCTACGGACCAGAGGCCGGCTGCAAAAGTGCAGAAGCAGGTTATGCTGTGACGTCGGTGAAACGGAGGAGCTAATTTTGGAATTAAATGTCGTCGGCAAAGCTCCGGGAAATTCGCTTCGTTTCGTGTCAGCTTCGGTAATATTTTATTTTCTTTCTTCATACAACGAACGACTTGATCGTATGAGTGAAACATAAATTTCCCCGCTTGTAAGACGGCGCTCCAACGGAAAATTCGATGGTTGGAAAGGGTTTTCCAATTTGAGAGTTTTCGTTGAGACATTCGCATTAAAGCTTTATTAGAACATTGAAATGGATTCTGAGGAAGCAGTAAGAAAACACACTCTCTCAGCCATGACCATCCTTTTCATCGCAGTAACGATCCGTTTCTCCAGCAGATGCGCGATTCACGGCTCAATTACTCTCGAACTTTCGCTTTTCGGATAAATGATGAAATAAACCTCCTTTTCTGCGGATTCGAGCGGTACTGGTGGCTTTCAAAAATACGACAATACCGACGAGCAATGGAGCTACCTTGGTACAAACCTCATCTTGCCCTCTCTTTTCCAGAACCTACCCCCCCCCCCCCCACTCTCTCACTCTCTAACGCTTGGATGGAAAAACCCGACCAGTATCAAAAACTTTTCCAATCCTACGAAGCCGGTAATTTGCCAAAGTTCACTCGCCCTATCTGCCGGGGCAGTGCCACAATAATAGCAATATCGGCCACACGCCACCCTCTCTCCTCCCCTCCGATCAACTCCACTTCTTTCGTCTGGGTTTTCCGACCTGTGGCTCAACCACCGCCGAGGGAAATGTGCCGGTTAAATGTCGCCACACGCAAGCCCATTACCGTTTTTCGGAAGGGGTTTCTTATTTCGTAATTTAATATCTCCCACTACAAGCTACCCTCCTATTTCCACTCACCTGTCTTACCATCAGACGAACGAACGAAACGAACCGATCGTCGGCAGGCACGAACGGCTGCCGTGCATCCTTTTCCCGGAGGATGACACTTGGGCCGCACTTGTTGTACCCTTTTTTAATTTCACCGAAAGCCAGAGCACCGGAAAACGTATATCGATGTGCTTTTGTAGATATTACACCGTAACGGGAAAAGTTGGCCAGTTTCGACGACGGCGGCGCTAGGTAATTCATCACCGGGACGCGGGACGGGCTTCGGAAAATCCAATCGAAGTGCGGGATGTAATCTTCT